>SJYX01002572.1:289762-317763 GCA_006410675.1 Oreotragus oreotragus
TTTTATCACTCCCTACGTAAGTTTCTCCTAGGTGATATTCTATTTCTTATGCTGCACTGGAGAAATACTTATTATATTTTGAAAATAAACCGAATTTAATTTATTTTACTTATGTCCCAAAGGAGATGATTACTTCTCCTTAATAAGATGTATTATTATTAGAAAACAACGCATCCTGTTGCAATGAGAAAGCTTAGGATGATCAGGCAGACAGTTATAATGTAGCTGCCCATTTTCCCAATGATGAGATCTTGACATCACCCAATACTTTCTTGTCCTACTATAACTCTTACCACTTTGAGCCAGACTCTAAATGCCCTATAATTCTCACCTGTGTTTGTCTTTCCTTAAAATGATGTTGTATTTTTTACTTTCAAAAAAGTTGAAAATAGAATGTCATCCTTTCATTATAACCTGAGCTTCTGGTAAGATTAGAGAGGGGGTCTGTACACATGCTCTGTTAATTAACTTTGATGCTATTGGAGCACTGATAACAGTCCTAACACACATGATTTCTCATAATTGCCTTCCACCCCTTGCCTGTAAAGGCTTGTTATGTAGAACAGAATTATTTTGCTGGTGAATAAGATGTGTGTCATGATGTGCTGTGAGTTCCTAAGAATAGAAACTCCTATGACTAAACTCCCCATGAACACAGCAAATTAGAGAAAATAACAAATGCTTTTACCCCTCAGGTCAGCCAAATCACTTCGTGTTTCCATGTCACTTTAGTGAAAAAGTTACTGACCTTAAACACGCTCCCCCAGCAAATGTATACCATTTTTAAGTTCCACACCTGTGCTATCTGCTCACTGAAGTCAACCACCCACTTCAGCTGTGCAGCTGCCTAAGGAGGACACCTCAGGCGTCTCCCTGGTGCCATGGACTGGGATCAGGCAGAGAAAGGCACACGCTTACTGATGGGGCCTTCTTTCAAACACAAAGCTGGAAAACTGGGCACATTAAGTGGTGGATGTAGATTTGGACCCAAGTATCTGACTTCTGTTTCCATTGCTGTTAACCAGGCAAAGTATGGCCTACAGCCCAAATCTGGGCAGTTAGCAGCTTGTAAACAAAGTTTTTTGGAACATTGCCATGCTTACTGGTTTCCATACTGTCTGTGGTTTGTTTTTGTGTTACTCTCTGATAGCTCAGCTGGTAAAGAATCTGCCTGCAATGCAGGAGACCCCAGTTTGATTCCTGGGTCGGAAAGATCCTCTGGAGAAGGGATAGGCTACCCACTCCAGTGTTCCTGGTCTTCCCTTATGGCTCAGCTGGTAAAGAATCCGCCTGCAATGCAGGAGACCTGGATTTTATCCCTGAGTTGGGAAGATCCCCTGGAGAAGGGAAAGGCTACCCACTCCAGTATTCTGGCCTGGAGAATTCCATGAACTGTACAGTCACAGAGTCATAAAGAGTCGGACACGACTGAGGGACTTTCAGCAGAGCTGCTGCTGCTAAGTCACTTCAGTCGTGTCCGACTCTGTGCGACCCCATAGACGGCAGCCCACCAGGCTCCCCAGTCCCTGGGACTCTCCAGGCAAGAACACTGGAGTGGGTTGCCATTTCCTTCTCCAATGCATGAAAGAGAAAAGTGAAAGTGAAGTCGCTCAGTCTGTCCGACTGTTAGCGACCCCATGGACTGCAGCCCACCAGGCTACTCCGTCCATTGGATTTTCCAGGCAAGAGTACTGGGGTGGGGTGCCATTGAGTAGTTGTGAAAAAGACCTACGGCTCATAAGCCTAAAATGTTTACTACCTGGCCCTTTGGAGAAAAGGTTTGCTCTGTTTAACCACTGGGTTTCAGTCAAGACAGTCTAATGGTAAATGCTTTAGGCATGAAAAAAACAACAGTGTCAGGGACCCTGCCTCCAGAACCTTTCCATTGGAAAAATGAAGTGTAACCACATAGAGAGTTCATTAACAATACAAGAGTTGGCTGATGACGAATCAGCAATCATGACAGCCCAGGGCACTGATCTTATGAACCGGTGTATATCAAGGGCTCATGGGCTGAGCACCAAGCCTAAGGCTTTTCAGCATTAAAGAGTTTGCTTCTCACAAAACCCCTCTGAGACAGGTATCATTATCCACATTAAACAGATGAAGCCAGATCCAGAAAGCCTTTATTTGCTCCTAAGGACACACAGCTGGAAAGCACCCAAGGTAGGCTTTGAACCCAGTCGGTGTGACTCCAGAACCCATGTTCTTCATCGTCCATTGAGAGGGACAGATGGTGAAAACCTGAGGAGTTCAGCGAAGGGAGGGGTGATCGCTGGCTGCGTGGGCTGCAAAGGCTCAGAACCAGAGATGGAGTCTGAGCAATGCCAAGGAGGATGGAGAAAAGTCTGAGAAACAATTCTCCCCATGTAAGGGAAGACCACATTTTACGTTAGTCAAGACCAGCTAACCCTAGGGAGGGGATTTGGCCAGAGGACGGGTCTTTCCTAGGACTAACTGCTCCCGGACCCATTCTGAACCTCCAGTGTGTGCTAGCAGCTCTCAGTCAATTGCAGCCAGCCCTGTCACCATGCATCAGTGGGTGAGCAAATGGTGCTGGCCAGAGGTGTGTGCGCGGGTGTCTGGCGGTTGTCCCTGTGTGCCTGGGAGAGCGCCTGAGACAGGTCTGTCTCACAGCCACGGAGAGACGTGTGGTCAGCGGCACCTGAGTCACCCAAAGAGAGATTCAGGTCTGGTCTCAGCATCCCACACCACAGCACCTCTGCTGGCACCTCTTCCTGCAGTTGTATTCATGGTGGAGCTCAGCACAGTGAGGAGCCCAGCGATGGAAGGCATACGACCTAGGCTGCACCACTTACTAGTGACAGGTCCTGAGACAAACCTCTCAAGTCACTTAGAGCTTCGGTTTTCTCATCCATAAAATGGAGAGCCAATGCCAGCTTCAAGGGGTTGTCCTAAGACTGAAAGGGCTATGAGATGGGACCCTACGTGGAAACACCAGGTGCGCGTAGGCACTTGGTGAACATCATTAGAGCTGGAAGTTAAAGGTAAATGGCAGGCTGGCAACAAGGGAAGGAATCTGAAATAAATGAAGACTGTCCTGCTTCGGAAAGTGGTTCCTTTCTCTCAAATCAGCTGATCAAGAGGGATTCCTTCCTGAGGACGTGAACCTCATGAGCAGAGTGGCCTTCTCTAGCAGAGGAGGGGCGGTTTTCCAGCACTAGAATGAAAGAAGTGCTGCTTCTATTCCAGTCAGTGGCTTCTAGTCAACACACTCTCCTCCCACAGCCTCCCACACCCACATCCCAGAGCTCTCTTGAGGTGCTGGTTGCTAATGAGAAAGAAATCCTAGAAATTATACTGTTTGCCATGAATATCCTTTTAATACATCTTCCTGTCCCTTTCCTGCCTCCTAATTCTCTCTCTCTCGTCTCTCTTGATCTCTGACTGTGTCTCTCTCTCTCTCACACACACACACACAATCTTCTTGTAATAATAGAGAAAGTCAAGTCACTCTTAGTCCTGGCCTACTCAGAGTAGCGGAGGAAACAAGCATGTCTCACTAGAATCAGAATCTAGTCATAATTAAAACGCACTCACACAGCCATTCCTTGTAATCAGGGCCCTAATCCTGTTTCTGAAATGCTCGTGGACTGCAGAAAGCTCTAGAGAGAAATGGCCAATTCCTGGTGACTCTTCGCAATAACTTGTTTAAAGCATTTCTTAACTCAAAACTGAACTGGAACCACCCTGCCTCACAGCTGGGGCCCCAGCCCTGGAAACACTTTGTTCTGTCACCAGCCAAGGAGACCACACAGAAGGCAGGAGGGGNAGAGTTTGCTTCTCACAAAACCCCTCTGAGACAGGTATCATTATCCACATTAAACAGATGAAGCCAGATCCAGAAAGCCTTTATTTGCTCCTAAGGACACACAGCTGGAAAGCACCCAAGGTAGGCTTTGAACCCAGTCGGTGTGACTCCAGAACCCATGTTCTTCATCGTCCATTGAGAGGGACAGATGGTGAAAACCTGAGGAGTTCAGCGAAGGGAGGGGTGATCGCTGGCTGCGTGGGCTGCAAAGGCTCAGAACCAGAGATGGAGTCTGAGCAATGCCAAGGAGGATGGAGAAAAGTCTGAGAAACAATTCTCCCCATGTAAGGGAAGACCACATTTTACGTTAGTCAAGACCAGCTAACCCTAGGGAGGGGATTTGGCCAGAGGACGGGTCTTTCCTAGGACTAACTGCTCCCGGACCCATTCTGAACCTCCAGTGTGTGCTAGCAGCTCTCAGTCAATTGCAGCCAGCCCTGTCACCATGCATCAGTGGGTGAGCAAATGGTGCTGGCCAGAGGTGTGTGCGCGGGTGTCTGGCGGTTGTCCCTGTGTGCCTGGGAGAGCGCCTGAGNAGGACGGGTCTTTCCTAGGACTAACTGCTCCCGGACCCATTCTGAACCTCCAGTGTGTGCTAGCAGCTCTCAGTCAATTGCAGCCAGCCCTGTCACCATGCATCAGTGGGTGAGCAAATGGTGCTGGCCAGAGGTGTGTGCGCGGGTGTCTGGCGGTTGTCCCTGTGTGCCTGGGAGAGCGCCTGAGACATCTGTCTCACAGCCACGGAGAGACGTGTGGTCAGCGGCACCTGAGTCACCCAAAGAGAGATTCAGGTCTGGTCTCAGCATCCCACACCACAGCACCTCTGCTGGCACCTCTTCCTGCAGTTGTATTCATGGTGGAGCTCAGCACAGTGAGGAGCCCAGCGATGGCAGGCATACGACCTAGGCTGCACCACTTACTAGTGACAGGTCCTGAGACAAACCTCTCAAGTCACTTAGAGCTTCGGTTTTCTCATCCATAAAATGGAGAGCCAATGCCAGCTTCAAGGGGTTGTCCTAAGACTGAAAGGGCTATGAGATGGGACCCTACGTGGAAACACCAGGTGCGCGTAGGCACTTGGTGAACATCATTAGAGCTGGAAGTTAAAGGTAAATGGCAGGCTGGCAACAAGGGAAGGAATCTGAAATAAATGAAGACTGTCCTGCTTCGGAAAGTGGTTCCTTTCTCTCAAATCAGCTGATCAAGAGGGATTCCTTCCTGAGGACGTGAACCTCACAGAGTGGCCTTCTCTAGCAGAGGAGGGGCGGTTTTCCAGCACTAGAATGAAAGAAGTGCTGCTTCTATTCCAGTCAGTGGCTTCTAGTCAACACACTCTCCTCCCACAGCCTCCCACACCCACATCCCAGAGCTCTCTTGAGGTGCTGGTTGCTAATGAGAAAGAAATCCTAGAAATTATACTGTTTGCCATGAATATCCTTTTAATACATCTTCCTGTCCCTTTCCTGCCTCCTAATTCTCTCTCTCTCGTCTCTCTTGATCTCTGACTGTGTCTCTCTCTCTCTCACACACACACACAATCTTCTTGTAATAATAGAGAAAGTCAAGTCACTCTTAGTCCTGGCCTACTCAGAGTAGCGGAGGAAACAAGCATGTCTCACTAGAATCAGAATCTAGTCATAATTAAAACGCACTCACACAGCCATTCCTTGTAATCAGGGCCCTAATCCTGTTTCTGAAATGCTCGTGGACTGCAGAAAGCTCTAGAGAGAAATGGCCAATTCCTGGTGACTCTTCGCAATAACTTGTTTAAAGCATTTCTTAACTCAAAACTGAACTGGAACCACCCTGCCTCACAGCTGGGGCCCCAGCCCTGGAAACACTTTGTTCTGTCACCAGCCAAGGAGACCACACAGAAGGCAGGAGGGGGCAGCCGCCACTGCCAACCTGACCCTTCCTCCTGTCAGTCCCTTTGCCATCCAGACCACTGCTGTGTGGAATCTAGATGGAGATTGGAAAGAGAGGGCCTGGAGCAGGGTCTGGAACTGTCTAAAATCCAGAATAAGCCCTGCTGCTTGATTTACCATTCAGATTCATTTCGAGATTGCAGAATGTGCTGGCGATGTTTTTCTAAAGGGCAACCCCGGTGCTCCCGAGATGGGAAGCACCCTCCCCTCTGACATGTTTATTCCATCCTTCGGAGGAAGGGAGGGGGCAGAGCTGGCTCAGCAACCCCGCAGTCTACATCCACGCCGGTTACTTCAGTGGGAGCTTGACAGTCAGCCAGGCTGGAAACGAACACTTAAGCCTTGGGCTGGAAGTTCCTTCCCTTAGCAATGCCTGATGGCAAAGACCCCTGTGCATTTGACATGCCTCTTTTCTTTCCTCACTGAACCACATCATGGTGAAAAACAACCAGTGTTCAAAACAAATAAAGTGAGCCATCATAGAAACAGCCCTTCCAGACAGTCTTAGGAAAGGTTGAGAAACATATTCTAGTGTTTAGGTAAGAAATTAAAATGCTGACTCAAACCATAATTTCAGCAAAGAACATGGTGCTTGCAAAGTTTCACAATCTCTCTGTATCCCTGAAGTACCACCTTTAAGAAAGGTGTCTTAGTTCAAATTCTTCCAGAAGCAGACCCTGAGATGAAATTAGGAGTACAGGTACTTTACTTGGGAGATATTCCCAGGAAGCACTGGTGGGTATTATGGATTGAATCATACTCTGTAAAAGATTGTTGAGGTCCTAACCCCTCCCCACCCAGTACCTATGAATGTGACCTTATTTGGAAATAATGTGTTGGCAGATGCTCAGGTTAAGATCAGGTCACTGGAGTGGGTTCTAATCCAATAGGTCTGTGTCCTTACAAAAAGGGAAAGTTTAAATACCGACACAGACTTCCACATAGGGCGAATGCCACGTGGAGTTGGGGAAAGAAATCAGGGTGTTGCATCTACAAGCCAAGTAATCCAAAAATTACCAGAAAACCACCAGGAGAGAGCATAAAACAGATTCTCTCCGAGAAGGAACTGACACCCCACTAATTCCTTGATTTTGGACTTCTGACCTTCAGAACTGTGAGAACACCGTTAACTGGTTTTCAAGCTATGGTACTTTGTTATAGCAGCCCTAGGAAAAAGATATAGTACATATGTGGGGGAGTCTGGCAGGAGCAGAAAGTGGAGTGAAGTGAAGTCGCTCAGTCGTGTCTGACTCTTTGTGACCCCATGGACTAGCCTACCAGGCTCCTCTGTCCATGGGATTTTCCAGGCAAGAGTACTGGAGTGAGTTGCCATTTCAGCTAGTCACCACTCTTAATGACAGGGCTTCACGATGCTGGCAAATTTGTGGAAATAGGTGGTGCAGGGTTAGCATATGTGACGGCAAGGCTATTTGGGTCTGAATTCAGTCCCGGGCCCAGAGCTGCCCCTACAGGGCGTTGGACCTCCTGCACTGCCAGCGCCTTCTGCACTGCCTCCTGCATGACACAGAATGCCAGAGCGAGGCTGCAGGCTGAGAGGTGCAGCTGGAGGCAGCTGGAAGGCAGGCCAGGCACTGAGGGGGAGGCCAGTGTGGTATGAACTTGCATCATCCACTACAGAGGACATGCTAAACCTTGCCCAGGCTGTTGGGAGTTTCCGCTGCAGAGTTTAGCACCTAGGTTATTTAAGAAGGGTAAAATATTACTGACCTCTCTTTTCACTGGAACAATCCTCCCAATCAGTGTCCCTAAATTGTGTCCCCCTAATCATTCACCTGCCCTGATTGCCATGGGATATGAGCAGGAAATGAGAGCTGCTCAAAAGGAATGGGGCGTCTAAGTCATACTGCTCTCCTGCCTTGGATACGTTCCTCCCATTCCTGGGGTGTGTTCCTCTCCCCTCTTTGAATTGAGTCCTACCCATTCAAATCCTGTGACTCCAATGTGTATCCCTTTGCTCCTCCAGCATAGCTTTCTGAAAGCCCTTACATTTGAACTACTTGATACTGATCTCCATTGAAATTTTTTCGAACGATTCTGCAGACCATTTCACAGCAGTTCTCTGAAAAAATAAATGCCAAATTGGGTCAAACCAATTCATCCACTATTACATACTGTTTCTCCCTCTCTTCCTCTTGGGGATGTGTAAGGCACATTTGCAGAGAGAAGGTTCTGACAAGTCCTGCAGTGAAATGACAACAAAAGAAACCTTCCTTAAGTTTGCTCAAACTAGTATTTCCAGTACATCTATCCCTTTCTGCTGTGGTACAGCATTCCTACCTTGCAGAATACAGTTTGGGAAACAATGTCTTTGTTATAGACTTCAGTGAACAAGACCTTTAGGAGTCAGCTCCTTTGGATGAGGAGGGCTGGCTCATGTGAGCAGCTGGCCCCAGTGGAGGAAAGTCAGTACTGGGCCTTGAGTGGGAGTGGGCTATACACTACAGTCCCAAGCGCCATGAATGTGAGGTCCCCCAGGCTCTTCATCCCAGAACCATTCTGAGGTGGAGAATGAGTTTCTAGGGACGGGCAGGGGGCTACTAAGAGTCCTTCCTGAGGTAAGACATTCTGTTCCTAACACCAGATCTGCCCTTTCCCAACTTTTTGTGGCAAGCAAACCTCAACTCCTACCACAAAGTTCATAACAAATGTAAGCTATTATCTCCCAGGGGCAATATAGTTCATAGTGGGGGCCAGGCTGCCTGGGGTCAAAGCCCAGCTCTAGCTCATGCTAGCCATATGCCACTGGGCCTCAGCCCCTACCTGCATCATGGGAACACCAGCAAAAGTGCCAGAGGACTATCTGACCTAATGCATGTGAACAAAACAGAAATCAAGCTCCTCTCAACAACAGCTCATATCACTTCACCAGGTCAGTCGGATATCTCTGTCGTGTCTCAAAACTGTGAGTCCTCTGAGCATAGCAACTGGGACTTATCACGGTGCAGTCACTGATGTGTAATGGTGCTTCCTCAGAAAGTATATTCAGAAAAAAAAGAAAAAGAAAATATATTCAGGATGAATTAAAGGATGGCTATGCTCTGTATTTTATTTCTACCTTTGATATTATTTCCAACAATGAAATGTTTTGTTATAANTAAAAGACAGAATGAACCATGACCGTTGGCCACAGTCTAGTCAAAGATAAATGGCCTTGACCAGCGAAGCACAAATCCAAGGTGAAGGCAACATCCGCCAGGCACAGCCCCCTGGGCTTAGAAACTCAGGGTTCTTAAGCCACTCCCTCTCCCTGCTTCTGATCTTCTCTTTACTTGATCAGGGCCTGCCTTGCTTTCTGGGCCAAAGCTAGTCTGAGTCCAAAGCACTCATCCCCTCTCTCTTTCGGGTCAGCGTTCTGCCCCAGTTCTATAGCAGGTAATGCAGCACAGGACAGGGAGGGGTAAATCCATGACAGTCACCAGCAGCAGCACAGGCCAGGCCTCAGCTTCTCCTCTNTACTTGATCAGGGCCTGCCTTGCTTTCTGGGCCAAAGCTAGTCTGAGTCCAAAGCACTCATCCCCTCTCTCTTTCGGGTCAGCGTTCTGCCCCAGTTCTATAGCAGGTAATGCAGCACAGGACAGGGAGGGGTAAATCCATGACAGTCACCAGCAGCAGCACAGGCCAGGCCTCAGCTTCTCCTCTTTGCTCTGCTGGGCTACTTTCACTCCAGGGTCATCTTCTCGAGGTCATCCAACCCAGCCCAGCCCATGGTGGACTTGATCAGCTCTGCTGTGCCATAGTCCCTCTTACCCACGGTTTTGCTTTCTGCAGTTTCTGTTACCAGTGGCCGACCTCAGGCCAAAAATATTAAATGAAAAATTCCAGCAATAAACAATTTGTGCATTTTGTGTGTGCTGTTTTGAGTAGCGTGATGAAATCTCACACCACGGATCATCCCTTTGCCCAGCGAATCGATGCTGTGTGTACCCGTCACTTAGCAGTAGTAGTCTTGATATCACGGTGCTTGTGTTCAGGTTACCCTTATTTTACTTAATAATGGTCCCAAATACAAGGGNTGATGAAATCTCACACCACGGATCATCCCTTTGCCCAGCGAATCGATGCTGTGTGTACCCGTCACTTAGCAGTAGTAGTCTTGATATCACGGTGCTTGTGTTCAGGTTACCCTTATTTTACTTAATAATGGTCCCAAATACAAGGGTAAGTTGGCAATTCATATAGTCTCTCATTTCAGTTCAGTTGCTCAGTCCTGTCTGACTCTTTGCGACCCCATGATTTATAAATTAAACTTTATCGTGTGTGTGTATAGGAAAAGAACATAGCACATGCAGGTTTGGTACGACCCTGGGTTTCAGGCACCTGCAAGGGCTGGGGACAGTCTTGGAAAAGATCCCCATGTATAAGCAGGAGATTATTGTTGTTTGGTCGATAAGTCATGTCCGACTTTTGTGACCCCATGGACTGTATAGTCTGCCAGGCTCTTTTGTCCATGGGATTTCCCAGGGGAGAATACTAGAGTGGGAGAGTGGGTTGCCATTTCCTTCTCCAGGGTATCTTCCTGACCCAGGGGTCGAACCTGTGTCTCCTGCATTATAGGCAGATTTTTTTGCCCCTGAGCCACTTGGGTAAGCCTGTGGAAGATTACCGTACAGAAACCAGCATCTGCACAAAAAGTGGTCCACAGTGCCCCCTGGTGATCAATCAGAACATAGTCCGTGTTAGGCGCTCAGTCGTGCCCGACTCTGCGACCCCATGGACTGCAGCCCTCCAGGCTCCTCTGTCCATGGNCCCCCCCCCCTCAAAAATAGGCATATGTTCTCTTGCCCCAGGAATTAGCCTGAAGGGCGCCTACCTCTAGGGACTGATGGAGAGGGATTGTGGGTCCCTACATTAGACCTTTACTGTCCCTTAAAACATTCACCAGCCTATGGGAAAGACAGAGTGGTTAAAAGACAAAGGGGGCTGGAATTCCAGCGGTGCAGCTGGCCTGGCTACATGACCGGAAGATTAAAGAGGATTTTGCAGCTCTGGGCCAACCCTCCCTGCGCGATTCAACGCAGTTCCACAAGGACCTCTAGCGGCTGTCTAGTCGAATTACAGTCTCCCTGGCTCCTCCACAGCTGGCTGCCTGGGCTGACCTCTGAGCAGGTTTAACCCTGCTCCTCCATGGCACACACCTACACGTGATGGGAGAGGGTTTCCCCCAAGGCCCAGAGAACACTGACACC
Source organism: Oreotragus oreotragus (assembly GCA_006410675.1). Classification (NCBI taxonomy): domain Eukaryota; kingdom Metazoa; phylum Chordata; class Mammalia; order Artiodactyla; family Bovidae; genus Oreotragus; species Oreotragus oreotragus. The sequence continues at coordinate 300,727 of SJYX01002572.1, forward strand.
TGACAGGGGAGACCTTCCTGCAGTGTTATTACTGCATTGGCACAGGGCACCGGCACAGTGTTTGAACTGGGATTTGAAGGCTTCAGAGCTCACACTCTCTCCCATGCGCTGCTGGCCCCAAAAGATGTCAGCATACCACCTGTGAAAACCTGCGGTTTTCTTACAAAGAAAAAGAATTTCTTGCCAACGATTTTTTTACTACACGTCTCTAATACAAATGGCAAGACATTTCTTCAAAACACCCAGACGTCACCAGCAGGTAAAGGATCATTGGATTCTTGGGGAAAGAGCTAGATTTAAGGACAGGGCCTGACAGGCAACTGTGTGAACTCCCTCGACCTATCTGGGAACTCCAACCTTCTCCCCAAAGTAAGAAAAATAATGTGTGTTCCACCTACTTCTTGGGCTGTTGCAAGGATTAGATAAAAATGCTGTGAATGAACCTATTTTATAAAATTAAGTCTTATGACAATAATAACATTTATTTTTGAGAAAACTCAACCTATAGTTACCAACTCATATTCGAATAAAAGGAAGAAAAGCAACGAGTGTTTACTGAGTTTGACTCAGCAAGTAAAGAATCTGCCTGCAAAGCAGGAGACACAGGAGACTCGAGTTCAATCCCTGGGTCAGAAGGATTCCCTGGAGGAGGAAACACCAACCGACTCCAGTATTCTTGCCTGAAAATCACAGGGACAGTGTAGCCTGGTGAGTTAAAACCCAAAGGTCACAAAGAGTCGGACACGACTGAGCCGCTAAGCACACACAGGTAGTGTGACCATTACCTAGGGGCTTCTCAGCTGGTTCAGTGGTAAAGAATCCGCCTGCCAATGCAGGAAATGCAGGTTCGATCACTGAGATGAGAAGATCCCCTGAAGGAGGAAATGGCAACCCACTCAAGCATTTTTGCCTGGAAAATCCCAGAGGACCCTGGACAGAGGAGCTTGTCGGGGTACAGGCCATGCGGTCACAAAGAGTCGGACACAACTGAGCGACTAAACACACACAGACACCACTACATAAGAGCTGCCGATTAAAATCACAAAGTACTCTCTTTACCTGTAAGTTCAGTGTAGAGTGAACACTTTCACAGACTCTTTGCAGGGCTATTCATTGACAGTCTTAAGGGCAATGTGTAATAGATCCCACCAGCTTGCGGCTTGTGTATTTCACTGCCGGGAATCTCTCCAAGGAAACAAACAGAAATGTGGAAAATACTTCATGCATAAAGATTTCTCTCTTATAACAAGGAAAAACTGGAAGTAATTTAAATGGTCGAATACTGGAGAAGGTGGTAACAGCCCTTAACTCTGGCCTATCCGGTTTCCCTTCAGTTAACATAGCTTCTTTTTTTCCTTTCAGGAGCTCCACTTCAAAATTTGTCTGATCCATGTGGTTCTGACCAGTGCTGAGCTGAGCTGTCAACTGCAGGGAAAGACACAGGAGACCTGGCCAGTGAACTCATTCCCAGACACAGAGATTATCCAGGAATGGCTCCCATGGCTGGGAAAGAGGCATCCTTTTTGCCCTAAGATTGCTGACTTCAGTTACAACCAGCTCAGTGGAAAGAGGAGCCAGGAGATGAAGACTTGGTTCTGAAGGAATATTTTAAGATCAATGAGCTCTTCCTTTTGCTTAAACTACTTTGACCTACTCAGGTTTCTGTCACTATCAACGAGTGCTAACCCAGATCATTATTTGGTAGCTGAAAGAGATTAACCTGATGAAATATTTGCAGCCATTCTAAACCATCTTTATGAATGGTTCCTAGAAACATTAAAGTGAAGGAAGCATGATACACAGTCAACATATAACATGATCTTTATAGTTAAACATTTCCTGGGAGCAAAGATGTTTCTTCTAAGAAAACACATCAGAATATTAGCAGTCATGCTGGCTGGTGAGATTATTAATTTTTAAACTTTTATTTGTTGTATTGTCTGTACAAAGATACATGCATGCAGGCTGAGTTGCTTCGGTCATGCCCGATTCTTTGTGACTCCATGGACTGTAACCCACCAGGCTTCTCTGCCCATGGAATTCTCCAGGCAAGAATACTGGAGTGGGTAGCCACTCCCTTATCCAGGGGATCTTCTCGACCCAAGGATCAAACTTGGGTCTCCTGCATTGCAGGCAGATTCTTTATCATCTGAGCCCCACAAAGATATATATCTTACAATAAGTAGTAAGGAAAAATTAAGAAAAAGATACAATTTTACTGGTTAATTTATACCTTCCTTAATTTCCAAAAGGACTTAAGTTACCATTGTCTTCTCAGATGAAAATATATAGAGCTTTTTGAAGTGACAGCTTGGAATTTCCCTTACAATATTGACCTACCAGTTTTGCACCAAGTAAAACTTTTTTTTTTTTTCCCCCACTTCTAAATCTGAAGACATGACCCACTACAGGAAGGCAGAGTCTCCTCTTCAACGATTTTGTGATCTTCAGTCTGACTGTTACTGAGAAGGAAAATGTGACAGGAACAACCTCCAGTCAGAATATGTATGCACTGATGTCATGGAGCTGAACCTCAGGTCATAAAGGTCCCCACTCCACCTCATACTTGAAAGGAATCTAGAGCTGGACTAAAAGACAGAATGAACCATGACCGTTGGCCACAGTCTAGTCAAAGATAAATGGCCTTGACCAGCGAAGCACAAATCCAAGGTGAAGGCAACATCCGCCAGGCACAGCCCCCTGGGCTTAGAAACTCAGGGTTCTTAAGCCACTCCCTCTCCCTGCTTCTGATCTTCTCTTTACTTGATCAGGGCCTGCCTTGCTTTCTGGGCCAAAGCTAGTCTGAGTCCAAAGCACTCATCCCCTCTCTCTTTCGGGTCAGGGTTCTGCCCCAGTTCTATAGCAGGTAATGCAGCACAGGACAGGGAGGGGTAAATCCATGACAGTCACCAGCAGCAGCACAGGCCAGGCCTCAGCTTCTCCTCTTTGCTCTGCTGGGCTACTTTCACTCCAGGGTCATCTTCTCGAGGTCATCCATCCCAGCCCAGCCCATGGTGGACTTGATCAGCTCTGCTGTGCCATAGTCCCTCTTACCCACGGTTTTGCTTTCTGCAGTTTCTGTTACCAGTGGCCGACCTCAGGCCAAAAATATTAAATGAAAAATTCCAGCAATAAACAATTTGTGCATTTTGTGTGTGCTGTTTTGAGTAGCGTGATGAAATCTCACACCACGGATCATCCCTTTGCCCAGCGAATCGATGCTGTGTGTACCCGTCACTTAGCAGTAGTAGTCTTGATATCACGGTGCTTGTGTTCAGGTTACCCTTATTTTACTTAATAATGGTCCCAAATACAAGGGTAAGTTGGCAATTCATATAGTCTCTCATTTCAGTTCAGTTGCTCAGTCCTGTCTGACTCTTTGCGACCCCATGATTTATAAATTAAACTTTATCGTGTGTGTGTATAGGAAAAGAACATAGCACATGCAGGTTTGGTACGACCCTGGGTTTCAGGCACCTGCAAGGGCTGGGGACAGTCTTGGAAAAGATCCCCATGTATAAGCAGGAGATTATTGTTGTTTGGTCGATAAGTCATGTCCGACTTTTGTGACCCCATGGACTGTATAGTCTGCCAGGCTCTTTTGTCCATGGGATTTCCCAGGGAAGAATACTAGAGTGGGAGAGTGGGTTGCCATTTCCTTCTCCAGGGTATCTTCCTGACCCAGGGGTCGAACCTGTGTCTCCTGCATTATAGGCAGATTTTTTTGCCCCTGAGCCACTTGGGTAAGCCTGTGGAAGATTACCGTACAGAAACCAGCATCTGCACAAAAAGTGGTCCACAGTGCCCCCTGGTGATCAATCAGAACATAGTCCGTGTTAGGCGCTCAGTCGTGCCCGACTCTGCGACCCCATGGACTGCAGCCCTCCAGGCTCCTCTGTCCATGGTTTTCCAGGCAAGGATACTGGAGTGGGCTGCCATTTCCTTCTCCAGGGGATCTTCCCAACCCAGGGATCAAACCCGGGTCTCCTGCACTGCAGGCAGATTCTTTACCGACTGAGCTACAAGGGAAGCCCCATCAGACCATAATGGGGACTTAATTTGCACATTCAATTAAAATGGAAGCCACAGCTGGAGAGTTGCCGGGCGGAGCGGCCATGGATGGTCAACGCTGGCTGCCGCTGGAGGCCAATCCCGAGGTCACCAACCAGTTTCTCAAACAATTAGGTCTGCATCCTAAGTGGCAGTTTGTTGATGTATATGGAATGGGTCCTGAACTCCCTAGCATGGTACCAAGACCAGTGTGCGCAGTGTTACTTCTCTTCCCTATTACAGAAAAGTATGAAGTATTCAGAACAGAAGAAGAGGAAAAAATAAAATCTCGAGGACAAGATGTTACATCGTCAGTATGTTTCATGAAGCAAACAATCAGCAATGCCTGTGGGACAACTGGACTAATCCATGCTATTGCCAACAATAAAGACAAGATGCACTTTGAATCTGGATCTACCTTGAAAAAATTCCTGAGGAGTCTGCATCAGTGAGCCCTGAAGAACGAGCCAGATACCTGGAGAACTATGACGCCATTCGAGTTACTCATGAGACCAGTGCCCATGAAGGTCAGACTGAGGCACCAAAAATAGATGAAAAAGTATATCTTCATTTTATTGCATTAGTTCATGTAGATGGGCATCTCTATGAATTAGATGGACGGAAACCATTTCCAATTAACCATGGGGAAACTAGTGATGAAACTTTATTAGAGGATGCCATAGAAGTTTGCAAGAAGTTTATGGAACGTGACCCTGATGAACTGAGATTCAATGTCATTGCTCTTTCTGCAGCATAGCCCATCCAGAATGGAAACACCAAACACTGTATTATTTGCAACAAAATTAAATTTCCTTTGCCAGACACTAACTCACAAATTTTGATATTTTCATTAACTTGACTGATTATTAAACTTTATGTGAACTTAAAAAATAAATAAATAAATAAAAAGGAAGCCACAGCACCTTCAGTGAAAAAGTGGTTGACTCTCCTCTGTGATAATTGGATCTTACTTGAATATAGGTATTTTTACACGGTATTTTACTTTACACCAAATGATGAAGAGGAAATTCACAATAACTGAGTAAAGGGAGAAATACAGATAGACACTCTCAATTTAATTCTATCACAAGTTACCTTGGCACGCAAGGCCCTGAGGAAAGACCCTTGACAAAGCCTGCATTCTGGTAAACCTCCAATTTCTAAGACACAATGAATCTTTTACCAATAGGAAAGGGTCAAGTTATTCACTTTAAGCTTTAAATCAGCCAGAAGTAAATTTAACAACCTGCTAAAACACAAAGGGATTTCAGCAGTGGACGAGGAAAAAATGTGCAATAAATATTACCATCTCTGTGTAAGAAAATAAATACGACACATTTCATGAAAATAATGCTTTTTATTATTAATGCTTTGAGTAAGAAACCTACTCCACCAAGTTTAAGACATGTCATTTTTCTTAAAGAGAAGCTGTTTGCTGGATTTCAGGTTAAGTTCATTTTGTAGCTTCAAACTCATATTCAACTTCCTTTCTCTTAGCCATTTAAGGATTCAGTTGCTTGATTCCTGACACACCTCTTAAAAAGGATCTCAGTCTTCTAAAATCATGTCTATGGGTAATAAAAGCAAACAGTTTCTCCCCTTCTGAAGAAATGTGATTTTTAAACCGTGTTGTCCCCCCTCTGATGACCTGATTTAGGCAGTAACAGTATTAGAAACCCCTTAGAGATCTGAAGAAGTTGAAAAAGGCTTAGGCCTTTATTGAGAGAGATGGAAGATGGATTTTGGCTCTGGTTGAACCTGGTCCATGTTGACATTAAGAAACGTTATAAAAGAACACAAGAAATAACTTACACATAAAATGCTCCCCCCCTTTTTCTTTCATAATCCCCTTTTGGGACAAAAAAAAAATNCTTAGAGATCTGAAGAAGTTGAAAAAGGCTTAGGCCTTTATTGAGAGAGATGGAAGATGGATTTTGGCTCTGGTTGAACCTGGTCCATGTTGACATTAAGAAACGTTATAAAAGAACACAAGAAATAACTTACACATAAAATGCTCCCCCCCTTTTTCTTTCATAATCCCCTTTTGGGACAAAAAAAAAAATATGTGTGCCTGTGTGTACGTATTTTGAGTGGAAGAAACTAATTACACAGTGTCCACTTAGCTGGGGAAATCAAATTCAGAAAATTTTATGAACTTCCTTTATTAAGTTAAATTAAGGAAGTTTTATCATCCTTTGTTCTAGATATTTATCACTTTAGACTTGAGGGTTTTTTATTATTATTTTTTTTAATGTTCTGATAAGAGATAGTTTTGCCTTGTGTTGGATTAACAACACCCAGGACGGTCAAACATAAGTGGACCATGAGTGGGATGCTTCACTTGTGTTTCATCGTTGTTTGTCTTGGCAAGATTTATACAGGTGCATTGTAATAGGAGCCCTTAATACAGACGCAGGCAGCAGCTATGGGGGCGTGGCCACAGCGGTTTTCAGGAATTGAGAACACATACTTGAGTACTTTCGAATGCCAATGGTCAATCTAAAACTGGTAACTCTTTCTCTTCAAGGAGCACTGTTGGCAAACTATTTGGAATTAATGGAATAAAACGCTGATCATAAAGAAAGACATGTCTCTATGAAAATGGCTTCAAAATATGAAAAAATATATAATATATCCAACAATCTCATCTTCCAAGAAATCCAGTAATAATCCAACTCAATTCTGTAAGCAAGCAAGCAAAGAAAGAAAACTGGCTAATCTTCTGGCAAACTTTCCATAGAAAAACAGTTAAGTGCTTCAAATCTATGTGAAACGTCCTAAGAAATTTCACGCATGAGGTTAAATTCGCCATATACTGCTTCACCTAGAGAGGGGAAGACAGAGGAAGAAAAATTATTTCATTAAACTGAGTTGACAAATCAGAAGTTAACTCATTCTTAGGAAAGGCTAGAGACACTTCTGATCTAAAAGTTTCAAGATCTCAAGTTAATTTTGGCCACTAAGTGTAGTAAAGAAAAATCTGAGTTTGCTAAAATGCAAAAAATTCACCACTACATTGAGTCCTGGTTTAGGGTCAGGCCTAGGGTCTTCATCTCAGCTCTCATCCCACCTCTCCAAGTGTGATGCTGACACACTTTAGCAAGCACTCCCAGGACAAAACACTGATCAGCAGCTGAAGCTATTGTGATCATCTCATTCAAGAATATCGGAAGAGTTAAAAAATAGATGAGAACAGAAGGGGTCCCAAACATTAAAGCAGAAGAGCAGCAGTCGTCCAGCACTCAGCCAGGGAGGTGACCTTGATCCATTTTCCCATTGTAGCCCTGACCACGGACATGAGAAATCCATCTCTAGGTAAGGGAGAGCAGGCAAGTTTGCAATTCATTGACCTCTCATTACCTCCGCCTTTCCCCAGAGGCCTGCTGCTCAGACTTAACAGTGAGAGGAGGCAATTGCTGATACTTATCAGAACTGCTTACCCAAGCACCTCTACAAATACTTCTGGTAAGCACTACCACCTTCCATTCAATATGAGTCTAGCAAGAGAAGGACTGTTGTGCGCTCTCTTGGGCTATTAAACAGTCCTGATGGCAAACTTGGTGGGTGGAACGGTGCAGGACTCACTCCTAGGTTCTGAAGTGGGTAGGAGTCAGAAGCATCTGTTCCAGAAGGTCACATTCAAGTCACTGCCCATTCCTAGGATTCTCGCATCCTGTCTCAGGAGGGGTCACACCCTGGGCTAGTCTCCTGCCCTCCTCTCACAAGGACAGGAAAAAAATGCTCCCTCTTATCTCCAAGCTGCAGAAAAGGCCCACTCATCCATGTTAACAAAATAGAAACCTCAAATTTATCTTTTTCATTGACTTATTCAATGTGCAGACTTACGGGTTTCCTTTTCCAATTTTACTTTGTTATTAAAGCAAACATTGCCCTCAGGCATGTAATTTAGACAAAGATAACTGTACTTCAGAGACTGTTATGGACTGTAAAAATGAACTTTAACCTTGAAGAGTGGGCCTGTCATCTTACTGACCTTCCTCCTTGATAATTTGTTGCCCAGCCATAATGTTATAATTGCTACCTCTGTCTTCCTTCCTGAAAAGATGGCTTTTCAGGTCCAGAACACAATCACTGGCCTGGACCTCTTCTCCTGCAGGCACAATAGCAAAATAAATGCCATAACTGTTTGATTCATTTTTGTTGTTGTTAGATTCTTTATTCAAACAACAGTCAAGAATCTTTGTCTCAAAGGATCAGCCTGACTAGTAGCCGGCATTTATTAAACACCTACTCTGTGCCATGCACTCTCCTAGGTTCAGTTTGAAATGAAAAACCAAAACTAAAACCTGAGTTTTGCTGTGAAGAGATTTACAGTCATGATGGAAAGGCAGTGGTTCACCAATAGATCTGTTATACGATATAATAAGGCAGAATAAATGAATGCTGAGAACTTAAGCCCAAACCCGAGCTGCAACCTACAAAGTCTTCTGATGTCCTAGCTTATAGATAGAGTTCAGGGTGTCTGTGATGGGGAAAAACTGGGATGGAAAGAGGTTTTCATTTTCATTAAGCTCTTAACTGAAACCTATTATTCTCTTTAATGATGAATGTAGGCAATAAACAAGTGGTGACAGTGAATCTGTGATGGCCACTGACAGAAATATAGAAATTACAGGTGCTTTCACATCATGGCACTGTTGCTGCCAATGTCTTAAAATATTCACTTCTCACTACTCTGAAAGCACAGAAAGGTTATGGACTGTCTACTGGAACTTACTATTTAATATAGTCATTAAAAAGCCAACATATTACTGTATATCCCATATTTTATATACCCCACATTTTATAAAATATTTTTATAAATGTATTTCCATATAGTTGGTTTCTTTTGTAATCTTATGTACTTTATATATTAAAAATACTATTCCCATAGGCCTTACAAGCTTGCCAAAATGATCCATGGTACAGGAAATGGTTAAGACCCGTTTGCTTTAGAAGATTGAGGACCACTGATAAGGGCTGCAATATTAGAAAGACGGAAGATGTGTAAATACTTACTGAGAGGTGGCGTTATAATATTCTGCAGGTGTCACTATTTTTGGTCCACCAAAGTAGTCCAGGACCCAGATATTGGTTATATTCAACTTAGCGAAGAACCAATTATGGCTGGATGGCCAGGTTTTCATCTCAGGGTGTCGAATGAATAATGAATTCTTTGCAACATCCATTTCTGTTTCACTCACCTAAAAGACATATAAAATAAACCTACTCATAGCAATGACATTTGTTTTCTTGGCTGTTAAGAATGTGTGATTCTAGCATTCCACAAACCCTAAAGAGTTTATTTAGCTATAAATCCTGATTTTTAAAATTATTATTTCTAAAATTAATTATTGATCAATAATTGACATATAACTCTGTATTAGTTTTAGGTGTATACAATATAAACATTTGATATATGCATACCCTGCAAAATAATCACAAGTTTAGTTAACGTTCATCACCACACACAGTAGTAATTTTTTCTCGCCTTTTTTCCCCTTTGTGCTGAGCACTTTTAACATCTACTACAAAGTTTGATCTTAAGCAATCAAGAGGCAGTAAAAGAAGCTTGAAGAAATGCAGAGAACAATGGAGATTTCAAATGGTGATAACATATACTATAATGAAGTGGGAAACCATCATGAGTACCAGTTTTCACTGTGAAATAGCAATTGTGAGCTATCAGAGTAATTGGCACAAAGTACTATAATAAAATATTGCTGGTGGTTATGCTGTGTAACATTAGCACTTTTATCCCACAGCATGCATATGTTAAACACAGAAAGGATATGTCTTTAGAAGAAGCACAATGGAACTCAAGTGCATCTGCTGCCCTCCCCCTTTCTCTGACCACTGAAGAACACTCAGCTCCAGAAATGCAGCCACATAGAATTTGGGGACCCTGATTAAAATCTATCTGAGGTATTCATGGAGAAGGCGATGGCACCCCACTCCAGTACTCTTGCCTGGAAAATCCTATGGACAGAGGAGCCTGGTAGGCTGCAGTCCATGGGGTTGCTAAGAGTTGGACACGACTGAGCGACTTCACTTTCCCTTTTCACTCTCATGCATCACAGAAGGAAATGGCAACCCACTCCAGTGTTCTTGCCTGGAGAATCCCAGGGACGGGGGAGCCTGGTGGGCTGCCGTCTCTGGGGTTGCACAGAGTCAGACACGACTGACGCGACTTAGCAGCAGCAGCAGCAGCAGCAGAAGTATTCATGATTGACAAGGTCAAGAAGTCTGCCTACTGGCTTAGCAATCAGATCAGTCCTCATGACACCTTGCCCTTTGCCCTTCCCACTGTTTTATTTAACCTCTTCTCTCTAGCACTCACCCCCAACTATCTAAATTTACTTCTAGTATTTAATATAGATACTCTCTCTTGTCTTCAATTTTTTTAATTTATTTTTAATTAGAGGATTAGTTGCTTTACAATGTTGTGTTGTTTTCTGCCATACATGAACATGAATGAGCCATACGTACACGTAAGTCCCCTCCCTTATGAACCTCCACCCCACCCCTCCAGGTTGTCACAGAGCATCAGGCTGAGCTCTCTGTGCTATACAGCAACTTCCTATTGGCGCTCTGTTTTACACATGGTAATATATATATTCCAGTGCTACTCTCTCAATTCATCCCACCCTCTACTGCCCCCTCTATGTCCATAAGCCTGTTCTCTATGTCTGAGTCCCTATTCCTACCCTGCAAATAGGTTCGCCAGTACCATTTTTCTAGATTCCATATATATGCATTAATATACATTTTCCTCTGACTTACTTCACTCTATATAACAGGCTCTAGGTTCATACACCTCACTAGAACTGACTCAAATTCATTCCTTTTTATGACTGAGTAATATTCCATTGTATATATGTACATATCTTCTTTATCCTTTCATCTATCAGTGGACATCTAGGTTGCTTCCATGTCCTGGCTATTGTAAATAGTGCTACAATGAACCCTGGGGTACATGTGTCTTTTCCAATTACGGTTTTCTTAGGGTATATGCCCAGTAGTGGGATTGCTGGGTCATATGGTAGTTTTATTCCTAGTTTTTAAAAAAATCACCATACTGTTCTCCACAGTAGCCACTGTCAATCTACATTCCCACCAACAATGCAAGAGGGTTCCCTTTTTTCCACATCCACTCTAGCATTTATTGTTTGTAGATTTTTTGATGATGGTCATCCTGATTGGTGTGAGGTCATACCTCATTGTAGTTTTGATCTGCATGTCTCTAATAATAAGCAATGTTGAGCCTATTTTCATGTGTTTATTAGCCATCTGGATGTCTTCTTTGGAGAAATGTCTGTTTAGGTCTTCTGCCCATTTTTTTATTGGGTTTTTTGTTTTTCTGTTGTTGACTGCATGAACTTCTGTGTATTCTGGAGAGTAATGGCCAGGAGCCACCACGGGAGATCCCACCCATGACAAAGGTCATGTGGAGAAGACCTGACAGGCAAAGGCAGATCAGGACTCGAGGGATTCCCTGGACCTGCTCGAGCATCTACCCCAAAACCAAAATCTGTCTGTCTACTGTTTACTATATTATGCCTTTCAACCACTCTTCTGATAGTAGCAGGGGGCTATCCCCGACCACCTTTCTCTAGAGAAAATCAACTTAGGGCTCTAAGTTGATAAGTCTCCTGGGCATGAAAGGAATATTTCTATTCTAACCCCTCTGTTGGCACTCTAGCTTGCTTGACAGGTTTTTCCTTACTCTTACAACTAACGCACATGATTGTTCACAAACTTCCCAACCATGAAAGGCACGGGAAGCCTAAACATTTTAAAAGTCCTAATGGGCATAGAGCCCTTTAAGGGGTGAAAAATTATCAGAATAGTACTGGTAAAGGGCTTCATTATTGGGCCAATGCTTGCTGCCAAGTTCCCATATCCCTGATCCATTGTGCACCTGGGAGTGCATTAGTTAACATAGTTGTAATGTAAGAAAAACAACTAGTAGCCTTGGAATTAACCACATCAGACCTTTGAGCTAATAAGTTCTTTCTTTGTTGTAACCCACTGCACCTTTGCTCCATGAGACTGTAACTCTGTTTAGTACTTTCTGAGGCTGACACAGATTAGAGGTATAAAGAAAAAACACTTCAAGGGAAAACAAGTTTTCTGGCTGACAAACCTTTATCAAAAAAGGGTCATAAAATGTCAACAGGCCTCCAGGCCAGAAGATAATGTACATAACATAAGACCCTTGTTTATAGAAAGGCATACAGAAAAAAATTCTGGTTTTGATAAGGGCAAAACTTCTGGAGTGTTTGGGCTGACTCTGCATGACCTTGCATATTTCATTTCCCTCTATGTACAAGTCAGGGTATAAAAGTTCCTTTTGAAAATAAAGTTACAGGGCTCACTCACTGAAGTTTGGTCTCCCTGTGTCATTCATTCGCTGATGCTGTTCATCTTGAGGGTATCCCTGGACTCTGCTGAAGCTGGACCCCGGCAAGTAATCCTTTGTCAGTTGCTTCATTTGCAATTGTTTTCTCCCATTCTGATGGTTGTCTTTTCATCTTGTTTATGGTTTCTTTTGGTGTGCAAAAGCTTTTAAGATTAATCAGAGTCCATTTGTCCATTTTTGTTTTTATTTCCATTACTCTAGGAGATGGTCATAGAGGATCTTGCTATGATTTACATCAAAGAGTGTTCTGCCTATGTCTCCCTCTAAGAGTTTCATAGTTTCTGGTCATCTTTAATCCATTTTGAGTTTATCTTTGGTGTTAGAAAGTGTTCTAATTTCATTCTTTTTCATGTAGCTGTCCAGTTTTTCCAGCACCACTTCTTGAAGAGACTATCTTTTTTCCATTGTATAATTCTGCCTCCTTTGTCAAAGATAAGGTGCCCATAGACATGTAGGCTTATCTCTGGGCTACCTTGTTCCATTGGTCTGTATTTCCATTGGTCTGCAGTACCATACTGTCTTGATGACTGTAGCTTTTTGTCTGAAGTCAGGAAGATTGATTCCTCCAGCTCTATTCTTCTTTCTCAAGGTTGCTTTGGCTATTCATGGTCTTTTGCATTTCCATACAAATTGTGAAATTTTTTTATTCTAGTTCTATGAAAAATGCCACTGGTAATTTGATTGGGATTGCACTGAATCTATAGATTGCTTAGTCATTTTCACAATATTGATTCTTTTGATCCAAGAACTTGACATATCTCTCCATCTGTTTATGTCATCTTTGATTTCTTTCATCAATGTCTTATAGTTTTCTGTATATGGCTCTTTTCTCTCCTTAAGTAGGTTTATTTCTAGGTATTTTATTCTTTTTCGTTGCAATGGTGAATGGGATTGATTCCTTAATTTCTCTTTCTGATTTTTCATTTTTAGTGTATAGGAATGAAAGGGATTTGTGTGTACTGATTTTGTGCATACTCCCCTGTTAATATACTTAATCTGCTCTAAGCCACTGTTAAACACAGAGACAAGGAATCCAAACATGGGATATATCGTACAGTGTACAACATGGTCAGGAGTATGAACTTTGAGCAGATGTTCCTTATACAGGAGCTTAATAGCTGTTACATCTGTTCAGCTTCAAAAAAATAGTTCCTTTTTCTTATTGAACATCTGTCTGCTCAATTGATAGTTCAATATCTTATTGAACACCTACATGAAACCTTTAGTTTTTATGAAATTACTTTACATATTAGAATATATTCTAACTTTGCACCTCAATCACAAATTTTATTTTATTCTCAATGATGATCTTCTAAAACCAGTATCTGGCCCCCCGCCGCGCGCGGACAGACTGGTGTGGCATGGCAGACCAGAGACAGCGCTCACTCTCTGCCTGTGGGGAGTCCCTGTACCATGTACTGGGGCTGGATAAGAACGCAACCTCGGGTGACATTAACAAGTCCTACCGGAAGCTGGCCTTGAAATACCACCCTGACCAGAACCCTGATAACCCGGAGGCTGCGGACAAGTTTAAGGAGATCAACAACGCCCACGCCATCTTGACGGACACCACGAAAAGAAACATCTACGACAAGTACGGCTCACTGGGGCTCTATGTGGCCGAGCAGATCGGGGAGGAGAACGTGACCATCTACTCTGAGCCCTCCAGCTGGTGGGACAAGGCCCTGTTCATCTTCTGCGGGCTCCTGTCCTGCTGCTACTGCTGCTGCTACTGCTGCTGCTTCAACTGCTGCTTCAACTGCTGCTGCGGCAAGTGCAAGCCCAAGGTGCCGGAGCAGGAGGAGACCGAGTTCTATGTGCCTCCTGAGGACCTGGAGGCGCAGCTGCAGTCGGACGAGAGGGAGGCCGCAGACACGCCATCGTCATCCAGCCGGAGCCTGCCATGGAGACCACCCAGCTCACGGCTGACTCTCACCCCAGCTACCACACCGACGGGTTCAACTAAGTCCAGGATCAGTCAGCACTCGGCCACTCAACCTTAGAATCATGCACTGTAGTCACAGAGATGGCGTGGGAGCCGCCCTGGCCCCAGGAGGGCCGCGCAGACCCGCCTCTGTGCCCGCCCATCCGACACATGCAGTATTTAAAGCAGTTTAGCTACGGTCAAAAAAATATATGAAATAGAAAAATAAAACCAGTATCTGTTCTTACATGATATTTACCTTGATAACAGTTCCTGATAGTATTATGTGAGCACAGAGGGGACTCTGGGGATCAAATCCATATTTCCTGCAGAAACTAGTCTCTGCCAAAGACATGGTCAATGTAGCATATGGATTCTCCTGTAGAGAGAAAATGAAGACCTCTCATGTGAAATATTGTCTCTGAGAGGTAATAAATTTCACAAGTTGCATTCACATTGTCCCCAGAACTTGATTCTTTCATGAAACAATGAATTAGAAAATACCACCTTCCACTTGGAAAAATTACTACTTGGATAGAGATTGATCTTTATCCTCTCTCCCCCCCAAAAAAGTGTGTTGGAGGTTGTTTCACATTTTAAGTAACTAACTCGGTAAGAATTATGTTAAACACTTTTCTTTTTCTTAGACTCCTAATTTGTCCCATACTTACCAGAGGAATTATAACTACATTACCACCCAAATACAAGGCTGATCTCCAGCCTTCACTGAAAGAGCTAAAGGATTAGACTAATGTGAAACTAATACATAAAAATACCACCGTGGTTCAACTAGCTAATTGTACAATTTAAGCAAGAAAGTAGCTGAATCATGCTTCTTGGTTATCTTATGCTAGCAGAAACTGTCATGTGATTTCAAAACTGGAGAAGTTGCTCACTCCTGTTCTAGCAGTAAGAGAACTCTTAAATTGAAAATGTGATATAAGCAAAATTCCTACTTCTTTCTTATTTAGCTTCATAAAAGGCATTGCTGACAGATTACAGCAAAATTCACATGCTACATTTAATGTTTTAAACCTCAAATGTCTTGTGTGTGGGATTTTGCCATCTCACAGTGACCCATCAAAACAGTGAGTAATAAAGAGATCTCTGGAATTATTAGGCCAAAAATTTGCTGTCAGCAAAATCTATTAGGCAAGGCACTAGGGAGACCAAAAATAGGGGATGAGGAGCCTCAGACAAGGTCTTTCCCTTCTCTGTGAGTTTATAATCTGGTTGAAAAGTCAAACATAAACAAAGTTTAAAAATGCAAAACAAAGACACAGAAGAGGTTAAAAGGCAGCACATAACTAACTGCCAAGTGAATGATACAGGTACTTGAAGTTCAGTGTAAGGAGATATCAGCAACCTGGAGTGATATGGAAACTCCAGGGAGCCTTGTAAGATAGCTAAAATCAGCACAAAAGTGAAAAGATGTATTAAAGGTTAAGGGCATTGTAACTGCAAAAACACAGAATGGGGAAAGTATACAAGACTGTGAGTAGTGAAAACTCAATTACATGCTCAACTATTCATAATGATGTTGTGTTAACTGCTCTCATTTTTGATATTGATAATAAGTTCCTCCACCTCTTCTTTTTCTTGATTAATCTGAGTAGAGGTGCATTAATTTTGTTTTTTCAAAGCACCAGTTTCTGGTTTTATCAGTTTTCTGTGTTTTCCTGTTTTCTTTTTCATTGATTTCTGCTCTTATATTTATTATTTCCAACTGTCTTTTGACTTTTGATTTCATTGGTTTCCTTGTTATAGCTTTTAGAGTGGAAGCTAAAGTCATTGTTATAGTACCTTTATCTTTCTAATTATAGGTGTTTTTGTGCTATAAATTTGCTTTTAAGTACTGTGTTACCTGCAATCCATAAATCGAGATATGTTTTGCTTTAATAAAAGCAAAAGTTAAAAATATTGTGTAATTCTGTGATTTCTTTTTTGACCGTCTGTTATTTTATAGTTTTCAAATATTTCTTTGCGTTATTGATTTCTAATTTAATTCTGTTTTGGACACAGAGCATATTTATGTGGAACTTGAAGTCTTTTAAATATATTGAGACTTATTTTACGTCCCCTAAGTAAATGTTTTCTGTATTGGTAAATATATCATGTGTACTTAAAAAGAATATATATTCTGCTGGGTTTTGGTTGTTCAGATGTGATAGTAAATCTGGTTCTTCTTATTCCATCTTGACTAAAAAGTGGAAGTCAGTAATTTTTTGAAGCTACTTAGATATAGTTCACATTTCATAAAAATTCATCTGTGTTAAGTGTTCGGTTCATTGCTTTTTTAGTATATTCATAAAGTTGTATAGCGGTCACCACTACCTAATTCCAGTATATTTTCACCATCCAAGAGAGAAAGCCCATACCAGTTATCAGTCACACCCGTTCCCCCTCTGCCAGCTCTTGGCAGTCACTACATCTGCTTTCTGGTCTCTCTAGATAAGCTTATTTTGTAATTTTAATGTAAATGAACCATATAATATGTAGCCTTTCAGACTGGCTTCTTTTGCTTACTGTAATATTTTTAAGGTTCATCCATGTTGCACCATGTATTATTAATTTTTTTATGGCTGAATAATACCTCATTGTATGGATATTTTATTATGAGGAAATGAATGTCACTTTTTTG
>SJYX01002572.1:320843-349320 GCA_006410675.1 Oreotragus oreotragus
GTCACATATCCCCAGAGTGAGTCCTCATCTCCTTGGCGTGGCCTCAAACCCAAATTTTCATCGTTGTTGTATATGGCGCGTGGTAGTGCTGCTGCAGGCGGTTGTCACTAGGCCTGGCCCTGTCAGTTCGTCAGCCTTGTAAATCTGGTCTCTGAGGATGAGATGCAACAAAGGTGAGGTAACTTCCCTCAGCTGCCCTGGGCTGGTCAAGTGAGCAGCTGGGTGCCCCAGGTGTGTGAGCCAAAGCCCTGCGTCCGCTTCCTGCTTCCAACTCCGCCTCCCCATGTTCAGCCGCAGAGATTTCAGGCAGCTCAGTCAGAACTTGGGTGGAGAAACGAGATTTACTCTTGAGCAGCAGCCTTCAGTTCCCTCTGGTGGCCAAAAGGTGTTACACAGACTGCTTGTACGTTCAAATAAGGGGGTGAACAGTTTAGTCACGTTGTTTTCCTTTTTGATAGCCGAATTTGGGAGAGTTTCAAGCTAAATATAAAACGAAATGGGAGAAATTTAAGAGGAGGAAGATCAGGGTTATCGTTTTCAAGACAAATACTTAATGCAAGACGATTGAGTGCCTTCCAATTACAAATATTTCATCTGTTACTCTTAAGGAAAACATGTGGGTTTCAAATTTGGAGCTCTAATCTCAGCTCTGCTGCTGTCAAGTCATGTGACCCTGAAACTTTTATCTTTTTGGACCTCTGTTTTCATTTCTAAAAGGAAGAGTTGGATTAGATGATATCTGATTCATCTCTGGCTCTAAATTCTGTTTTTCTGCTAACATGTGAAACAGAGGCCTTTTGTAACTTTCAGAATATGAATAATATTTTTACAAGAAGGTCACAAGTTTTTTTTTTGTTTATTGCTATACCACTATTGCTCGTATATGGAATAACAGTAAGCCCTATTACTGCCCCATTATAAAACAGATGCCTAGAACTTGGTTTCATGCACCTGAGTGTGAGAATATGGTCAAGAAACCCTCTAGTTTTAAGCACCTCCCCTTAGTGTCTGTCTTTGCACTGGCTGTGTTATGCCCACAGTCCAAGTCCCCAAAACTGAGAAAACAAGACCTCCACGGCAATGCAAAAGCAAAAATGCTCAGTTGGTAAAGAGTCTGCCTGCAATGCTGGAGACTCAGGTTCAATCCCTGGGTCAGAAGGATCTTCTGGAGAAGGAAATGACAACCCATTCTAGTATTCTTGCCTGAAGAATTCAATGGACTGAGGAGCCTGGTGGGCCACAGTCCGTAGGGTTGCAAAGAGTTGGACACAACTGAGTGACTAACACTTATTTCTATTATTTCCTAGAGGTTGGTGGTCCCCTGCTTTAGTTCCCTCTTTCATCTTCTACTGTTATGCTCATAGTCCAAGTCCCCAAAACTGAGAGAATAAGACATCCACAGCAATGCAAAAGCAAAAAGGGGTTTATTGCTAGCTCGAGCTAGGGCCCCCACCACATCCAACGCAGTGGAGTGGAGCAAGAGCCCTGAGCCCTGAATTACAGCAGTATTTATAAGTTTAGAACAAAGACAGGGAGTTGGCAAGGGCGGATTGGTTGCAAGGGTTTTTTGGCATCTATTAATTGGCTAAATTTTTGCGCATGCGGGCTTGCTTAAGGGACTTTTCATGTTATCTGGGAGCCTGGGAATATGCTGACTGGCTGAGCCCCAAGGTCGGGGAGAGGATGATCTCAGTTCCTTCTGGGCAGTGACCCAGTTTTTCCCGTGATTGTAGCTCTGGCCCACTTTAGTCCTTGGAGCCTGTCATGACTTCTGTCAGGTCTCAACACTACACAGTTCCAGCCTGCTTTCTCTTCTTCCTCTTCCACCTGCAGAACTACCTGCTGGGCTCCCCTGAATGTGAATGTGGCCTCCTTCCCTCATTTCCCTTCCTGATCCTGAGTCCCTTCTCTTAACTGGGTTTCCCTGATCTCCATCTAGACACCTTTGCCCCAGGTGGCACTAGTGGTAAAGAACCTACCTGCCAATGCAGGAGTTCAGTCTCTGGGTTGGGAAGATCCCCTGGAGGAGGGCACAGCAACCCACTCCAGTATTCTTGCCTGGAAAATTCCCACGGATAGAGGAACCTGGCGGGCTATGATCCAAAGGGTTGCAAACAGTCAGACATGACTGAAGCAACTTAGCATCGCAGACCAGAGGACCTTTGAACTGCAGACTCATGTGATTGTTTTGGCTCTTTGGAGTCCCGTGTCATTCCACGTGTATGTTAGGGTCAGCTTGTGTATGACCAAATTGCCCAAATGACCTTCTGTTTTCCTCCTGATGCTTACCTTCTCAAAGCTATGAGACCACCAGATTCCAGACCTCCAGTTACGTGAGCACAGGACTCAACTACAGGCTAAAAATTAACCATCGCTTCAGAGAATTTTTCATTGGTGGAGTATAAGAAAGAGCCCATCAGAAAAGGAAGACACTGGTTCTCCTTAAGGGCCAGTCACCCTCTCATTCCCCTCTAATAAATTTTCCTTTTCTTGCCTGACTCCCAGCTTGCTCTCTTTTTCTCTGCACTCGCCTTACATTCTGGTGCCAGAAACTGGGAGGGAAGAGCCACCACAACTGGGTGGGCTCCTCTCACGAGCCCATCTCCGGTAGTCCCCTCCCTTGGACCTTGCCAAAAAACTGAGACGAGCCCCAGAATGGGACTCTCCACTTGCCTTGCTGGACTGACATCCACACACCTGCCCACATTTCATCCATCGTTTACAAGGGTGAGTGAAATTCCATTCTCTCAGATCCTCTCTCTCTTGCCTCCTTCCCAAGTCCCTAGGGCTAGTCAGGAGGATCTCCAAGGCCCTCAGGCCTTTGTTCAGCCTTGTACCCCATCTGACTTTGAAATAGTAGATGCCCATTTCAAAGCAGACTGTTACTCTCTGAGAAAGTCGGGAGAACAGGAACGCCTTTTCTCTCAGTTTTTTTTTTTTTTTGGAGAATTTCTTTTTATTCATGAGGCATTTTTTCTCCTAATAAACAATGTTGGTAGTTCTTTGGTCCATTCAAGAAGCTCTGATATGATTACATCATTCGATCCAAAACTTTTTTTAATGCCTTTTAACTTCATATCTCTGGACAACATGAGATGATTCAAAGGAATTACAATGCCAAGCTGATTTGCAGTGATAAACATAATTACTAATTAGAGCCTTTGTTGAGATGAAGCTGTTGTCCTTTTTTGAGAGAAAATTGGTTAAGAGCTCTCTGAATATTCTGTAGGATGTCTTATTTCTGTCCTATTATTCTGTTCTCTGCAGTGGTGACAGCTGCAGAGAATAAGCATATGCATAAGAATCCATAGTATGTGGATTAATCTTATGAATTATTTTGAGCTAGAAACAATCAAGGCCCAAAAGACACAGGAAGAATCTTTGAGCTTCCCCCCAGCTGCCTAAAAGAATTAGGAGACCTGTGCCAGAAAGGAGCTACCAACACAGATAACTGTAGTCTAAGATGAACTAGTTGCTGTATACGAGAACGCTGTCAGCCAGAAAGTCATACAGGAACCTGCAGATAAGGAAAGACTTTATTTGGAGTTCTAAGAATTGCAATTCAGGAGACACAGATTTAGGTTACCCTGAAAGAGCATTCCAAGGAAAAGAGTCAGGGATTATTGAAGCCAAAAAAACCCCTATGAGGTTGTTAAAAGTTTCCTAGTGGGAATTATGATGACTTTAGAGTCGGAGAATATTTGTCCATAAGGAATCACTGTCATTTTAAGGTAAATGTGCAACAAACAGATACTGTTACAAGTTATTTTAGGGGAAGGGTCCAATTAGTATCTTGAGTTTCTGGCAGGTGTTTGGATGACTTCATCAGGTCAAAAGGTCAGACTCCTTCCTGGCTGAAACAGGCTGAGACATAAGTTACATAAGTGTGCATAAATCACACTTCCTTAGTACCTTCCTGGTTCCATTTTAGAGCGCTCTCTTAGCAAAACCTACTCCATTTTTATTTTCCTTTCACAGAACCCAACAAAGTCTACTTGTTAAATTCCTCTCTGTCTCCGGTTGTTTCTCTATGGCCCAGAAAACATTTGTTTACCAAACATTTGATTTTTTTTTCCTTTTCCTGTGAATTGTCTTATTTTGCTTTGAAGTCCCAGACTCCTACCGCTTTCTCTTTAGTTTGGGATGACATCAGTGCAGTTCAGTCGCTCAGTCATGTCCGACTCTTTGCAACCCCAGGGACTGCAAAATGCCAGGCTTCCCTGTTCATCATCAGCTCCTGGAGCTTGCTCAAACTCATGTCCATCGAGTCGGTGATGCCATCCAACCATCTCATCCCCTGTTGTCCCCTTCTCTTCCCGCCTTCAATCTTTCCCAGCATCAGAGTCTTTGCCAACGAGTCAGCNGGACTGCAAAATGCCAGGCTTCCCTGTTCATCATCAGCTCCTGGAGCTTGCTCAAACTCATGTCCATCGAGTCGGTGATGCCATCCAACCATCTCATCCCCTGTTGTCCCCTTCTCTTCCCGCCTTCAATCTTTCCCAGCATCAGAGTCTTTGCCAACGAGTCAGCTCTTTGTATCAGGTGCCCAAAGTTTTGGAGCTTCAGCTTCAGCATCAGTCCTTACAATGAATATTCAGGACTGATCTCCTTTAGGATGGACTGGTTTGACCTCCCTGCAGTCCAAGGGACTCTCAAGAGTCTTCTCCAACACCACAGTTCAAAAGCATTGATTCTACAGAGCTCAGCTTTCTTTATGGTCCAACTCTCACATCCATACATGACTACTGGAAAAACAATAGCTTTGACTAAATGGACCTTTGTCGGCAAAGTAACGTCTCTGCTTTTTAATATGCTGTCTAGGTTGGTCATAGCTTTTCTTTCAAGGAGTAAGCGTCTTTTAATTTCATGGCTGCAGTCACCATCTGCAGTGATTTTGGAGCCCAAGGTGACGTAGATCTCAGTTAGCCTGACTGCTTTTGGAATCTTTCATGCTATGTGGATTCCAAGTAATACTTAGTTAAAGTTTTCTCCTGTCATATGTGTGTGTGTGTGTGTGTGTATGTGTGTGTACTCAGTCTCTTAAGCCTTCTCCAACTCTTTGCGACCCCATGGACTATAGCCTGCCAGGCTCTTCAGTGCATGGGATCTCCCAGGCAAGAATACTGGAGTGGGTTGCCATTCCCTCCTCCAAGGAATCTTCCTGACCAGGTATTGTTCCTGCATCTTCTGTATCTCCTGCATTAATAGGTGGATTCTTTACCACTGAGCCATTTGGGAAGCCCCTTATGTCTCCTGGCTTATATCATTTTAATTATTCAACTAGTTAAAAGAACCAAGAGAAGAAGGGGGAAATTGTTCTCTCCCAACAATAGCAATCATAACACTCTGCAACAACATATTTATTTAGCTAAGCACTTGTAACCCTCTGCAACTAGCATGTTTATTTAATAATAGCTGGTTATTTGTTCATTGTCTCCCTCGTTAGAATGCAAATTGCAGGAATGTTGTCTATCTTGTCCATTTCCATATCCTCAATGCAGTGTAGGCACTCAATAAATATTTCTTAAATGAGCAAGTTAATGAGTAATGTTTGATGGAATGCTTTGCAGATAAAGCCTTATAAATCAACAATTAGCAAATGAGGACAACTGAATGGAGACACTCAAAAATAGCAACAGGTACTTCAGCTCTTAATTATCAAACCCTCCACATCGGAGTATTAGGAGAAGCCCTTAGTTAGGAGTGTCTGGATCAACTGGACTGGACTTTCTGTCCATCTCTGAACAGCCTGAACTGATCCTCACCTCCCATAGGTCTAATAGGAAGTAGTAATCTCCTTACATCTGGGTTCCATCCTGGTGAAAGGTGTAACATCTTTTACATGGTGTCACCCTTGTCTGTTTGTCTGGGTCACTATCAGCCCCAGTTTCATCTAGTTCAAGAGCAGTATCTCAGCACTGAGAACAATGCCAGGCATCCAGCAGGCACGCATTACATGCTGTTGACAAAATGAATTGTGTCAGGACAGTTGTACCAACTGTAGAAGGTTCTCAGGCTATCTGCAGTTGCTTAAGAATTTTCTTCTTAGCAGTATGCATGTTTCAAATGTTAGGTGGCTTAGTGAAGTGGTGAAAAGAGCTAGCTTTGGAGTGAGCCACCTATGCATGACCTTGATAGGATGAGTTCCTCCTCATTAAAAGAGGGGAATAATAGCTGCTACCTCACTGGGTTTTTGTGGAGATTAAATGAGATAATACATTGAAAATACCCAGCATAGTACTTGAGACATCACAAATGCTCGGTAATTTCTAATTGTCATCTTAGTGATTGTTACTTTTGTTCCATTCTTTCTGTTCCTACTTTTTCTTCTGCAAATATGTACTTTGCTTCATTTAATTTCTTTTTAAAGATTTAATGCTTTCCACTGTGGCTTCTGATTTGGGGTTGTTTTTTTTTAATGCCTTCTGAAAAAAAATAATTTTACTAAACGGGAATTCCTCAGGCAGCTACTGAGAAATTTCATTGCCCACCCCTACTTTTAGCAGGAAAATGCCCATGCATGTGATTTTTCATTAGTAAGATGTCCTTTCTACCACACTTATCATCCACCCTCACTTTAATAAAATATTCCCAGACTTTAAAAAGCAGTAATACAAGCCTTTTGTTGACTACCTTAAGTTTTACATTTTACTCTTTCGTACACATTTATATTTGACTAACAATGGTTTCTCAGATATTTTGGAAATAATTATTGATGCCTCTCAATCTATAGGACATGTTTTCCACCTGCCTAGAGAGTGCGTGGTAAATAAAAAGACATATCAACAAACATCTTTTAAATTAAGTGTTTTTAATCAAAAGCATATCAACTAAGCTTTAGAAGAGTAATCTTCCTAGTATTTCAATGACTTAGGAATATTAAATAGTAAAAGAAAGTTATCTGTGAGTCAGAAGAAAATTATTAATTTAAAAGTTGTACTAAAAGCCTTTCACATCATTATCATAGTAATTTGAGTACAAATAAGAGTATCTATAACAAGATAAGATATACATCCACTTTGCCTGCCAGATGCCAAAATTTCCTCTCTTTATGCATTTGTGTATTAGATTTATGCATTACATAAGTATGCATTGAGTGAGTCAGGCAAGCCCTGAAGGCACTGTAATAAGTGCTAAGATACCAAATATTAATAGACATTGTCCCTACCTTTTAGGAAAATTTCTGCCTGGTTAATTAACAGATAAGAAAATACAAAAAAATTAAAATTCAGTGTCATTAGTGCTATGTAGAGAACTATACAAGGAGCAAAGGAAACTAGAAGAAGGAACTCAGGCCTACATCAAGGGAAGGCTTTATATCAGAGGCAGTTCTTGAGCTGAAACTTGAAGGATAAATGGGAGCTTACAGACAATGAGAAGGCGGGAGAGAGAAGGAAGGGGAGGGTTTTATACAGAGGACTGAGAAGGAACATGGGCACAGAGACATGATGTGTTGGGAAGACAGCTGTTGTTGAAGAGAGCATGAAGAACTCGTCGGGGGAGACAGGCATGTTCAGCTGTGTAGGGGAAATGGATTATTCCACAGACTGTAGTCATTTCAGGGGTCTACTGGGAATGGATCCCCTTCTAATGTCACTCACACAGTTGTTGGTAGGATTCAGTCTTTTGTTGTTGGATAACAGGCCTCAGTTTCTTGCTGGCTTCTGGCTGAAGTGGAGAAGGCAATGGCACCCCACTCCAGTTCTATTGCCTGGAAAACCCCATGGATGGAGGAGCCTGGTGGGCTGCAGTCCACAGAGTCACTGCGAGTCGGACACGACTGAGCGACTTCCCTTTCACTTTTCACTTTCATGCACTGGAGAAGGAAATGGCAACCCACTCCAGTGTTCTTGCCTGGAGAATCCCAGGGATGGGGGAGCCTGGTGGGCTGCTGTCTATGGGGTCGCACAGAGTCGGACACGACTGAAGCGACTCAGCAGCAGCAGCAGCAGCTGACTGAAGGCCTCCCTCTCTCCTTGCCACGTGGGCCCCTCCATAGGCAGCTCACACCAGGGCAGCTGGTTTCACGTGAAGCAGCTAAACGAGGGAGAAAAAGAGAAGGCCAGCAAGATAGAAACGAGAATCTTTTTTTATAACTTTTTTTTATAATCTTGGCATGTCATCGCATCATACAAAGAGGGGGAATTAACCCAAAGCATGAATATCAAGAGGTGGGAAAGACTGGTGTTTGGGGTTGGTGAAGTTACATAACCTTAGTGTTCAGTTATGGATTTAGAAAAACATCTACAAGTTATATTTATCCTCCAGTCCAGCTCTGTACTCTCCGCTGGTCTCATGCCTTAGTCTAGAAACGGAACACAATGAAAAAGGGAAACGTGACTAAAAGAGAAACTCAGCCACATAAACTGAAAGTACATATGGCGGCAACAACATTTGGCAACAGAGGAGCAGCTGGCACAACCGTGGCCATTTTCACGTGGCTCAGCTAATGGTGCTGACAGCAGAAGGGCCCTCATGAAGCAGGGCAGGCAAAGGTGGCCTCAGCAGGCAGTGGGGTTTGCTTTCATTTGTTTGTGAGCCTGCAAGAGGCATCTTGGTGATGGGAGAAGCTTGGAGAGAAATAAAGGTCCCACTGTCACGAGTGGAGATGAGGGCCACAGAAATAGAGTTTACTGTTAACATGACCTGTTTTGTCACCTAGGCAAACATAAGCTGCCTACGTAGGTAAAAGTTTCATTAGGAACAAAAGAAAATCATTGGCCTGCTCGCTTGTGGTGAGTGAGTAGGCTTTGGTCAGAGGTCTTAAAGTGGCAAGCACTACACCGAATTCAGAAATGTTCCTCTTGTTGCTTGCATAATCAGTCACTGACAGGCTTAGGCTTGGAATCAAAATCTTCACTTATCAAAAAAATTGTAGGAGTTGGGACTTCCCCAGTGGTCCAGTGATTAAGACTCTGCACTTCCATTCCAGGGAATGCAGGTTCAATCCTGGGTAGAAGAACTAAGATTCTGCATGCCATGCAGCCAAAAAAAAAAAAGTGCAGGAGTGATGCAGGGAGGTGTGGGGTGATAGAAGTGACCTGGCTGTTTGTTAGTAGTTTTTCCTAAAAGCAATATGGCAAATGCAATTTAAGTTGTAACATATATAATATTATGTGGCTTGCATATAGGGCTTATCGTATTTAAACTTTGCTCCATACACAGTTACTTAAACCAATATTTGATAAATACTTATTCGTGTAATGTGAGGATATTTTTGCACAGTACAAAATCCACGTTTACTAGATCTAGTGCCTTATTTCCAACAATCACAGGTTTCATAATGTGGGCAATGATTTGATTTTAGAAGTTAAATTGTGACTGAAGGCAGTGTTAGTAACCTGGGGGACTACTAGCATAATAAAGTCAGGAACTGGAATGAATTAAAAGTCCTTTAAACGTTTTTCCTGGATTTCCCTGTTGATACTGCGGATAAGAATCTGCCTGCCATTGCAGGAGACACAGGTTTGATCTCTGGTCCAGGAAGATTCCACGTGCCTCAGAGCAACTAAGGCCACGTGCCCCAACTACTGAAACCAGCGCAGCCTAGCGAAGCCACTGCAGCTAGCGAGAAAGCCCAAGTGGAGCAACGAAGACCCAGTGCAGCCAAAAATGCAGACAATAATTTTGTTGTTTTAGTTTATTTTTAAGTGGAGGAAAATTGCTTTACAATGTGTTGGTTTCTGCCATACAACAATGCAACTCAGACGTAATTATACATATATCACCTTCCTCTTGAGCCTCCCTCCCTTCCCCCCATCCTATCCTTCTAAGTCATCACAGAGTGCCAGGCTGGGCTCCCTGTGTTATACAGCAACTTCTCACCAGGCATACATGGTAGTGTATATCTGTCAATGCTGCTTCCTCCATTTATCCCATTTTCTCTTTAATAAAATTTTTAAAAGTTTTCCCTCATAATTCCATTAAGGATGTGAGAAAAATCACAGACCAGAGCACACTATAAGACAATTCTCACGCCCTTTAAGTGGTTAGAAATTCAGTTCAGTTCAGTTCAGTTCAGTCACTCAGTTGTGTCCGACTCTTTGCGACCCCATGAACCGCAGCATAGCTTTATTTTCCTTCACAGGTATCTCTTCAGTGATTTCAAAATGCTTCTTCCTATCACAGTTCATCCAGATGTGCTAACCCTTGACTCAGACTGGACCATAAAAACTTTTCATGGGTTGTATTCATTATATCCCACAGAGTTCTTACACATGTTCCCTTGGACTCTAAACTATCTTCTACGGCATTGCCAGCCTCAGACAGCCCCTGAACTAGGATTTTTCAAAAGTATTCCTATCTTTAGAGTCCTCTTAAAATTGTTTCTCCAGTCTGTATTAAAAAGTTCTCAAGTCTCTGATTTTTGTCAGATTCATAACAGCTCACAAACTTGTTTTCCTTTGGTAACACTATTTCTTCTAATCCCCAGAAAACCCAAGGGCCTGTCCAAACTGCTTGGCCAGAGAGATATATGACTGTATCCTCTTACTTAGCTCCACCCCTCAAACACTAGGATTTTACATACATCATCATCCAATATATTATTCTCTTAATTACTTCTTAGATCATCAGTTAAGCTAAATGAGTTACCAGTTTCTCTCTCTAGTGGCATCTACTCTCTGGATGTTTTTGGCTTTACTAAACCTCCAAAGTCTAAATCATTGGCCTAAAGGGCTAAAACTCTGCCTCATTTTCCTTCATAATCACTGGGCTCATTGTCTGGTACTTTTTTTTTTTTTTTCTTCTAATCCCCAGAAAACCCAAGGGCCTGTCCAAACTGCTTGGCCAGAGAGATATATGACTGTATCCTCTTACTTAGCTCCACCCCTCAAACACTAGGATTTTACATACATCATCATCCAATATATTATTCTCTTAATTACTTCTTAGATCATCAGTTAAGCTAAATGAGTTACCAGTTTCTCTCTCTAGTGGCATCTACTCTCTGGATGTTTTTGGCTTTACTAAACCTCCAAAGTCTAAATCATTGGCCTAAAGGGCTAAAAC
Source organism: Oreotragus oreotragus (assembly GCA_006410675.1). Lineage (NCBI taxonomy): Eukaryota > Metazoa > Chordata > Mammalia > Artiodactyla > Bovidae > Oreotragus > Oreotragus oreotragus. The sequence continues at coordinate 331,854 of SJYX01002572.1, forward strand.
TCTGCCTCATTTTCCTTCATAATCACTGGGCTCATTGTCTGGTACTTTTTTTTTTTTTTCCTGGCACAACTTGCAGCTTGTGGGTATCCTCCCCAACTAGGGATTGAACCTGGGCCATGACAGTGAATGCCCAGAATCCTCACCACTAGGCCATCAGGGAGGTCCTCTGGGCCCATTCTCTAATTTGTGATGTACCTATTATGAGTCTCTCTCCCTTCTGTATACATTATTTTTCATTTCTTTCCCTAAAGAGTAAATTCTAAACATTCTGAGAGGAACCACTGCCCATTCATAAATGTTTCCGGCTTGAAAAATGAGCTTTTATTACATTTAAAATTCATTCTTTGTTCTTTGGCAAGTTCTGCATGAGCACTACATGTGCTATGGCTGGGACACAGACATCAAGGATGAATACCCTCTCTCCATCAGCAGACTGAGCTGATTGTCCAGTGCCCTGCCTGTCTGTGTACAAAACTGGCTACTACTCCTCATGATACAGGCATGAGTGTGGATATCAACTGTCTCTCTTAATGAGACTCCTGTATGCTACCCATGTGTTTTCTCTGGAATTCTAGGTTTTAAGAAATTATTTATTCACATTTCTCTGCTACTGAGGTCAAAGATGGTAGGTATTTATAAACAATGGGTCTCATCACCTCCACTGCCTTTCTTGCTAAATACAGCAGAAGAGGTAGGCTAATAATTGATGAGGCCATATGACTGAGTATAAAAGATTGGTTTCAGAGAAGAGATCCAGGAAGGAGAAGAGGGAAACCCTAGTCCAACATACACATCTCTAGTGACATATCTCAAGAAACCAGGTCATAGGAAAACACCTCTCACTCTTCCTTTCCTCAGCTGCCTCCTCCCACTTTATGTCATTAGCAATGCCACTACCGACTGCTACTCTTAAAACTGCAGTCAATGGTTAAATTTCATCAAATACAGTTATAGTGGAGTTTGCAGAACAAGTAAAGAAAAATACAGAATGAGCAAAGTTAAAAGAACAGAGATCTTGGAGCCAAGAGAAAGAATGGTGTACCTAACATTTTTGGAGAACCTCCCTTAATGCTCTAGACAGGGACAGTTCAGTTCAGTTCAGTCACTCAGTCATGTCTGACTCTTTGCAACCTCATGATTCACAGCATGCCAGGCCTCCCTGTCTGTCACCAACTCCCGGAGTTCACTCAGACTCACATCCATCGAGTCAGTGATGCCATCCAGCCATCTCATCCTCTGTCATCCCCTTCTCCTCCTGCCCCCAATCCCTCCCAGTATCAGAGTCTTTTCCAATGAGTCAGCTCTTTGTATGAAGTGGCCAAAGTACTGGAATTTCAGCTTTAGCATCATTCCTTCCAAAGAAATCCCAGGGCTGATCTCCTTCAGAATGGACTGCTTGTATCTCCTTGCAGTCCAAGGGACTCTAAAGAGTCTTCTCCAACATCACAGTTCAAAAGCATCAATTCTTTGGTGCTCAGCCTTCACAGTCCAACTCTCACATCCATACATAACTACTGGAAAAACCATAGCCTTGATTAGACGGACCTTAGTCTGCAAAGTAATGTCTCTGCTTTTGAATATACTATCTAGGTTGGTCATAACTTTTCTTCCAAGGAGTAAGCGTCTTTTAATTTCATGGCTGCAATCACCATCTGCAGTGATTTTGGAGCCCCCAAAAATAAAGTCAGCCACTGTTTCTACTGTTTCCCCATCTATTTCCCATGAAGTGATGGGAACCAATGCCATGATCTTAGTTTTCTGAATATTGAGCTTTAAGCCAAGTTTTTCACTCTCCTCTTTCACTTTCATCAAGAGGCTCTTTAGTTCTTCTTCACTTTCTGCCATAAGGGTGGTGTCATCTGCATATGTGAGGCTATTGATATTTCTCCCAGCAATCTTGATTCCAGCTTGTGCTTCCTCCAGCCCAGCGTTTCTCGTGATATACTCTGCATATACGTTAAATAAGCAGGGTGACGATATACAGCCTTGATGTACTGCTTTCCCAATTTGGAACCTGTTAGAGCAGGTTATTTCTTTCCTCACACCCTCCATGGCCACTCATTGCACTTAATCTCCACATTGCTTTGCACACAGCCTGCAGGTCCTACCTTGCCTTCCTCTCAAACCACAGCTCCTCCCCTCATTCATCCTGCTCCAGCTCCATGTCTCCTTGTTGGTCCCCAAACATCTCAAGCCTTTTCCAGCTTGAAGGCTTTATACTTGCTCTTCCTTCCTCCAAGAACTTACTTCTAAGTGAGCAGTTTGTGAGCCAGCTTCTTCTTACTCTTCTCAAATGTTAAAGATAACTTCACAGAGACTCTCCCTCACCACCCCACCTAGGATAGTCATTTCCAGTCACTTCTAGCACCATCGGTCTGCTTTATTGCCTTCCTACCACTTACAACAATGAATAATTACACGAGTTCATTCTCTCTGCTAGAATGGAAACTCTAAGAGAGAACTATCTAGATCCATTTGGTTGTTAATATAAAATACCAGACTGGGTGGCTTAAAAACTATAGAAATGTATTGCTGACAGTTCTGGAGGCTGAAAGTCCAAGATCAGGGTACCAGCATGATCAGAAAAGAGACCTCTTCTAGATCAAAGACTTCTGTGTCCTCACATGGTGGAAGGGGCAAGGGAGCTCTCTGCAATCTCTTTTATAAGAGCACTAATCCTAGTCATGAAGGCTCCACTCTCAGGATCTAATCACCTCTCAAAGACAAGCCCTCCTCATCTTCTAACATCATCACATTGGGTGTTAGGATTCCAACATGTGAATCTGGGGAGGGTGTAACCATTCAGACCACAGCAAGGACCTTGTCTGTTTTGTTCCACCTTGAATCCCCAGAGCACAGAACAGTGCCTGGTCCACAGTAAGCGCTCAAGTGCTGACTGTTAAATGAATTAGTCAATATAGGATTAAATCATGTGAAATATTTTAAATATTTTTAACTGAGTTTACGTCTATAGTGTATTTAACTTGGAGGACGGTTTAAGATCATGCCACTGTTCATTTCCATGCCTCTATCAGAAGAACTTATTCTTTCCTTCTTTGTGCCCTCACACCCCTAAAAATTCTGTGCCACTCTTCAAACTATAGAACTGATTCTGTTCCTATTGCCCTATTCAAAAACAAATGACTTGAAAGTGAGAAACCGGAGCCCTTTACAAACAGAGTGCTCTCAACAGGCTTTATTTTGAGTGTTAAAGACACGTAGGAACTCTGCTGCAAACAAGAGAGCCTGGTGCTGGAGTGCAGGCGTGGCTGTAAGCTCATTCCCGGCAGTTTCTCAGTGGCAGGAATGAGAGGATGTCCTCTCCCACGATGTTGCCTAAGCTGTGAGCACTCTGTGCACCTGTGAAACTAGCTCCCCAGATAACAGTTCCTTAGTTATAGAACCATCTCACTGTAATCAATATGGCCAATATTAGTTACACACCGTGTGCCCAGCAGCAGGGGATGAAGGTCATGTGCTGTGGAGACCCAGGACTGTGCAGGCTCCAGTGGAAGCCCCTCAGTCCTCCAGTGGCTTGCACAGTGTGTTTGCTTCCAGGGTCCTTCCAGGGCCCTGCTCCAGACGCTGCTGCACTGCTCTCTTATGTAAGATACGCCTTATTTCCTTTCTCAGGTCTGAACAAACTGAATTCCATGAGTTATCTAGCCCCAAGTTTCTTGGTTAAGGGATTATGAGCTCTTTTTATCAGCTCCATCTTAGGACTGAGGGCACAGGGTCAAGGAATTTGCCCAAGGTGTGGCGCTTAGTGAGAGGACTAACAGGCGACCCATTTTATGAAAGTCATTCCCAAGTGCCAGGTCAGCAGCCAGTGAGGTGCTGTGCTCTCCCTCAGGCCCTTGGTGTCCTGCCCCGGGCTGGAGGCAGAGGCACTGCCTGTCTCCATCCAGAGGTCACGGGTGAGCAGGGAGGTGCCCTGCCTGACATTTATATGTCTCTTACCTCCTCGAGAGTTGAGGAGGAAGCCTGCAGTCATTTTCCCCTCTACCTTATTTCCTTTGTGATTTCTCGGCCATTGTGATATAATAAGAAACATCTATTTGGTCTCTGGCCCTGATTCCATTCCCAGGTGGCGCTAGTGGTAAAGAACCCACTTGCCAATGGAGGAGACAAGAGACACGGGTTCCATCCCTGGGTCAGGAAGATCCCCTGCAGGAGGAAATGGCAACCCACTTCAATATTCTTGCCTGGAGAATCCCATGGACAGAGGAGCCTGGTGGGCTAAATTCCACAGTGTCCCACAGAGGTAGACATAACCGAAGTGACTTTTAGCATGTACACACCTGGTTCCTGGCATAGAGCTTTCAAAACCTTTGTAACTTACTAGGTGAAAGGAGCATCTTTTGTTATACTGTTTGATTTAATCCCTGGCTCTTCTACCTTGACCTCTGGGATGGGAAAGAGGCTGGAGACTGAGCTAACTAATCGCCAATAACCAATGATTTAATCAGTCATGCCTATAGAATGAAGTCTCCGTAAAATTGGTGAAAGGAGCATCTTTTGTTATACTGTTTGATTTAATCCCTGGCTCTTCTACCTTGACCTCTGGGATGGGAAAGAGGCTGGAGACTGAGCTAACTAATCGCCAATAACCAATGATTTAATCAGTCATGCCTATAGAATGAAGTCTCCGTAAAATCCTAAATAGTGAAGTTGGTTTGAGGTTCCCACATTCCACAAGGACAGAAGCTCCTGTGCTCCAGACCTAGTCCTTGACTTACATACCTGCTCACCTGGGTGTTCATCTCTGTCCTCTATTATAGCACTAACAATGAACTAGTAAACAGAAGCGAGTGTTCTCCTGAGTTCTGTGACCTTCTCTAGCAAGGTATCACACTTGAGGGAGTCAGGGAAACCTCCCATTTGTAGCCAAGTTGGACAGAAATGTGGGCTACCTGGGGATCCACTATTGCATTTGCCACCCAAAGAGGTGGGTAGTGTTATGGGACTGCGCCCCTAACCTTTGGGATCTGAGCAAGCTCTGAGTAATTGGTGTCAGAACTGAAAGACAGAATTGAATTGTAGGATACTCATTTGGTGCCAGAGAGTTGAAGCGGTTGATGTGGGAAACCCATACACACACTTTNTGTGGGCTACCTGGGGATCCACTATTGCATTTGCCACCTAAAGAGGTGGGTAGTGTTATGGGACTGCGCCCCTAACCTTTGGGATCTGAGCAAGCTCTGAGTAATTGGTGTCAGAACTGAAAGACAGAATTGAATTGTAGGATACTCATTTGGTGCCAGAGAGTTGAAGCGGTTGATGTGGGAAACCCATACACACACTTTTGATGTCAGAAATGTGGTGAGTAGAAGAAAGCTTTTCTTTAGCCACTGGCAATAATTTAAGGAGTTTTTCCCTGAGGATTATTTACAATAAATAAAAAGTCAGAATGATTTTTTATTGAAAGTAAACACAAAAGTGCTGAAGGAGGCTAAAGTCTTTGGCCACGTCCTCAAGGCCCGATGGGGAGGCCAAGGCAGCCTTTTCCCCCACCAGGGCTCCTCTGGCCACGCATCTGTGGGGAGCAGCTCCCACTAACAAGCCTGCTTTAACTCTCAGCAAATCCTCTGAGGGCTTCACTGGGTAAGCATGGGTAAATATTTTTAAAAGCTGAAATGTCACCAAAAAATTAAGAGTTCAGTTTCTTGAGTTTCTGGCAGGTGTTGTGGATGACATCATCAGGTCAAAATGTCAGATTCCATCCAAGCTGAGACATGCATAAGTCATACTTCCTTAATGGCCTCGTTTTAGAGAGCTCTCCTAGCAACACCAACTCCGTTTTGATTTTCCTTTCATATTAAAAACAATCTGGTCTTCTCATGTTCATCACACCTAAGCTTATTTATGACTCAAAATTCCACTTGTATTTCAGAAAATGTAATTTTGTTTGACAGGAGGCAAATACATGACATGTGGAGGTAAATTAACCCCCTTACATGGGGCTGGCTGCAACGCCCAGGAGGGGCTGTGAGTTGTGCAATAACTGCTAGGAAGGCAGAGGGATGCCTGGGGATAAAGGACACATGCAGAGCTGGCGCCCAGCCTCAGCCCAAGAGAAGCATTCCTGACTTCCTGCAACATAATAGAACTGCAGGAACTCATTTCAATACTTCATGTGCTGGATCCGTCTTAATAAGATGTTGACATCTCTTGAAGAAATGAACTTCAATTATGATTATTTAAATGTTAACCAATGGCATCCTCAAAGAAAGTCACCCGTAATGGAGGTCTATACAATTTTTTTTAATGTCAGCATCTTTGTCAACTTAGTGGAACTACTTTTCCCTTTAATATTTAAATTAAAATAATTCATTTACTGGGCTGTATATTCTTGCCTGGAGAATCCCATGGACAGAGGAGCCTGGTGGGCTAAATTCCACAGTGTCCCACAGAGTTGGACATAACCGAAGTGACTTTTAGCATGTACACACCTGGTTCCTGGCATAGAGCTTCCAAAACCTTTGTAACTTACTAGGTGAAAGGAGCATCTTTTGTTATACTGTTTGATTTAATCCCTGACTCTTCTACCTTGACCTCTGGGATGGGAAAGAGGCTGGAGACTGAGCTAACTAATCGCCAATAACAAATGATTTAATCAATCATGCCTATAGAATGAAGTCTCCATAAAACTTAACTTACTAGGTGAAAGGAGCATCTTTTGTTATACTGTTTGATTTAATCCCTGGCTCTTCTACCTTGACCTCTGGGATGGGAAAGAGGCTGGAGACTGAGCTAACTAATCGCCAATAACCAATGATTTAATCAGTCATGCCTATAGAATGAAGTCTCCGTAAAATCCTAAATAGTGAAGTTGGTTTGAGGTTCCCACATTCCACAAGGACAGAAGCTCCTGTGCTCCAGACCTAGTCCTTGACTTACATACCTGCTCACCTGGGTGTTCATCTCTGTCCTCTATTATAGCACTAACAATGAACTAGTACACAGAAGCGAGTGTTCTCCTGAGTTCTGTGACCTGCTCTAGCAAGGTACCACACTTGAGGGAGTCAGGGAAACCTCCCATTTGTAGCAAAGTTGGACAGAAGTGTGGGCTACCTGGGGATCCACTATTGCATTTGCCACCTAAAGAGGTGGGTAGTGTTATGGGACTGCGCCCCTAACCTTTGGGATCTGAGCAAGCTCTGAGTAATTGGTGTCAGAACTGAAAGACAGAATTGAATTGTAGGATACTCATTTGGTGCCAGAGAGTTGAAGCGGTTGATGTGGGAAACCCATACACACACTTTTGATGTCAGAAATGTGGTGAGTAGAAGAAAGCTTTTCTTTAGCCACTGGCAATAATTTAAGGAGTTTTTCCCTGAGGATTATTTACAATAAATAAAAAGTCAGAATGATTTTTTATTGAAAGTAAACACAAAAGTGCTGAAGGAGGCTAAAGTCTTTGGCCACGTCCTCAAGGCCCGATGGGGAGGCCAAGGCAGCCTTTTCCCCCACCAGGGCTCCTCTGGCCACGCATCTGTGGGGAGCAGCTCCCACTAACAAGCCTGCTTTAACTCTCAGCAAATCCTCTGAGGGCTTCACTGGGTAAGCATGGGTAAATATTTTTAAAAGCTGAAATGTCACCAAAAAATTAAGAGTTCAGTTTCTTGAGTTTCTGGCAGGTGTTGTGGATGACATCATCAGGTCAAAATGTCAGATTCCATCCAAGCTGAGACATGCATAAGTCATACTTCCTTAATGGCCTCGTTTTAGAGAGCTCTCCTAGCAACACCAACTCCGTTTTGATTTTCCTTTCATATTAAAAACAATCTGGTCTTCTCATGTTCATCACACCTAAGCTTATTTATGACTCAAAATTCCACTTGTATTTCAGAAAATGTAATTTTGTTTGACAGGAGGCAAATACATGACATGTGGAGGTAAATTAACCCCCTTACATGGGGCTGGCTGCAACGCCCAGGAGGGGCTGTGAGTTGTGCAATAACTGCTAGGAAGGCAGAGGGATGCCTGGGGATAAAGGACACATGCAGAGCTGGCGCCCAGCCTCAGCCCAAGAGAAGCATTCCTGACTTCCTGCAACATAATAGAACTGCAGGAACTCATTTCAATACTTCATGTGCTGGATCCGTCTTAATAAGATGTTGACATCTCTTGAAGAAATGAACTTCAATTATGATTATTTAAATGTTAACCAATGGCATCCTCAAAGAAAGTCACCCGTAATGGAGGTCTATACTATTTTTTTTAATGTCAGCATCTTTGTCAACTTAGTGGAACTACTTTTCCCTTTAATATTTAAATTAAAATAATTCATTTACTGGGCTGGGAAACTCGGCATTTCCTCACAGAATAACAGTATTCTCAGGGGATTGTGTTACTAATAACAGTTTTATGCTAAGTTTTTGATGTAGCTTGAAACTTTTTCCTCCTTTTGTCCTAAATTTACCCAAAAAACACTTTCTCTTAATCCTCCACTCCATTACAAACTCTACTTAACCCAGAGTGTAGCAGGTTTTTGTTGAAGATTTGGGGATGAAATTACATTGCTATGTACCACAGCAGATTATATTAAATTAAATATTTGAATCTCTTTTCTAGAAAGCTTCCCAGGCTGCTTCAAGAAACTTTAAATTTTTTTCTCTTTAATATGAACAGTAATTTAGTTTGAGGTCCAGCCACCCTGCTGTGGGGCTATTTTCCCATAACCAAATTGGCTTTCTAATCATTATGTTCAATAAAATACACTTTTTTTTCTAAAGAAATTCTAGGGCCCATTCTTAAACTAGTAGATTTTTTCCCCCTCCCTCCAAATTCATAAAACTGCAAAAGGAAACTCTCTCACACAATGTATGCTAGGCCAATAAATTTAAGCTTTTTGATGGAAATCATCTTATTCCTTCACATCTAAAAGACAGGGAGGAACATTTAAGTAGGCCAAGGGGTACCATGTATGCTTCTATAGTATACATTATGTTGTCCACTTACTGTCTCAGTCTGTCTGCAGTATCTCAGGGAGAACTACAGTGTCTGACCAATTTGGGGTTAGTGCGGTTATCTGACTAGTTCTGGCCAAGGGGCTAAAAGTGGAAATGATGTGTATCATTTTCATACTTGTGTAAGACTCTCTTTCCTTCTACCTAGGCAGCTGATAACATTCCAGATTGTGGATGCTCAATCCACCTGGACTTTGTAGGGCAGATCCCTGCTATCACACGGGCATCTGCAGTGAACACAGTGAGTACGTATTATGATTGGGAAATAACAATGAACCTTTATCGTTTGAAGCCACAGCATAACTAAGCCTATTTTGACTGATATATTGTCTAATTTTAACTATTGCAAAAAGCTTTTGGAGTAGGTATTAGTATCTCTATTTTACTGATGTGATTTCTCAGATTACAGAGAAAATTAGCAGAATCTGTTTTGAAACCCATATCTATGCTCTCTACCCTGTATTTACAGATCTATTTATTAAACTTTACTTTCTGATGCATATCTTTACAAACTGATTCATAGGTTTTATAAATTTCATATTCTTCTGTACAGTGATACCAATAAAATAGCACCATATAATTTTTACTGTGTACTATTGCATTTGATCCTGGCAACAACTCTGTAGCAGATTCTTCTGAGCCTCATTTGTAGATGATCCAAATGAGGCCCAGAGCCATTAAGGGACTTGTCTTAAGGGAGGTAAATATTACAAGACAGAGCCAGGTCTTGAACCTAAATTTTCTGACTTCAGGTGCAGTGCCCTTTCTAATTCAGGGTATCTTTCAAACCAACTACTTTTCCTTCACTGTAGAATGAGGTCAGTGAAGCGAGCAATGATGATTCCATTTATTCTTTCATTCATTTCACACATACTTATTGAGGAGCTCCTACCTAAGCGCTTCTTAAATCAAATCTGATGATAAATTCTGGAAGTAAATTAGGAGGAAATATGACCAGTTTCCAGGAAGACATTTAAAGTTAGAAAGAGGGCTGTTGGTGTTTGAGCCGGTTTGTACCAACCACTTAGAGCTGACTCTGTGCATCTCTTATCTCTGAAGTCAGTGACCTTGCAGCAGCTTGAAATTGGATGTGGTGGAAGTATTTACACCATGGAAATTAGCACATACTATAAATCATGGTTGGTTTGTTTGTTTCCCCCTGGAGAAACCTTATTATAAATCATCTCTCCATTAATGGGGATTTTTAATGAAGAGTGGCCTTTTCCCTAGCACTTGGGAGTGGAAAATAATGCAGGAGACCTGGGTTTGATCCCTGGATCAGGAAGATTCCCTGGAGAAGGAAATGGCAACCCACTCCAGTATTCTTGCCTAGAGAATCCCAGGGACAGAGGAGCCTAGAAGGCTACAGTCCATGGGGGTGTTGCAAGAGTCGGACACGACTTAGCAACGAAACCACCATCACACCATATGCCACATGGAAAATAAGGCTAATGTGTTTCCTGGTCAAATGCAAACTTGGACCACAGACAAAAATGCCCATAGCTTCCATGTCCAATCTAGGACGTGTCTGCTATCTTTTAAGAAGAGGGAGGGTCATAAGGAAAGTCATCCAGGAAGAAATAAGGAATGATGAGTGGAAAATCTTCCTAGCAACTGAATCCTACTGACATTAAATCTGCTTTCTCCAAACATGAAAACTTGAACCTAAGAGGAATGTCAGTATCAAGAAGCAACATCAGTAGCTGAGGTAGCATGAAGGAAGTACACATTTTGTTATCATAGGCAAAATTTTCAGCAGCGGTGTTACATAGGGACTGCATCACATAGATTTTTTAGGCAGCATTGGTGGACTCCGTACCAAGATAATTCAGGAGAATAGAATCCAGAACAACCCTGCAGTGAACCAAAAGTCAAGAGAGTAAAGATATCAAATTCTCAGTCTCCAAATTAATGACTCTGATTTTATCCCTATCCTTCCATGGAAAGGTCGACAGTTACTACCATGCTGCTAAATCCAATGGACACTTCACTTCTCGGAAGCATTCAAGACAACTGACCACTTCATTCTCAAAGCAGTGTCTCCATTCGATCCCTTGTTTTTGCTCTCCTTGGCTTTTCACAATTTTTGGACACATCTTGGTCTCTTCTTGCCCACTCCTCCTTTTCTATTTAACCTTACATTTGAAGCTCCTTCAGGCTCTGTTGTAAGCTTTCTGTCCTTCTCATTCTAGACTTTTGCCCTATGCAATCTCATCCTCTTCTACAGCTTCATTAGGAGGGCAAAAACTCTCAACCCTGTATTTCCAGCTTCCTAATTAGTAACTGCACTTGGGTGTCTCACAGACCTCTCAACTTTAAGTCTAAAAAACAAACTCGCCACCCAATCTGGCTTTGCTCCTATTTGGGAAGTCAGTAAAATGGTGCACCGTTAGCGTGTCACCCTGAAAACCCGAGTCATCTCTGACTGCTCCTTCGTCTATCGCTTTGCCATGTTGGTCCTTCCTCTCAAGTTGTCTCTCTTTCCCATTCTTTGCACAAGAGTCAAGGTGGCGCCAAGCATCATTTGGATGGTTGTAGTCGCCACTAAACATCTCTCTCTACTCTTGCCAGCCTCCATTGCCAACAATCTATTTCCTACAAAAAAGCAGTAATCTACATAAGTACAAGGAATTGGGGTATTTGCCTGCTTTAAACCCCTTTTGTTATTTACCATTGCCTATGGAATAATTTTTTTCTTAACTGAGGTGAAATTAGTAACATAAAATTAACCATTTAAACCAAGCAATTCAGTGGCATTTAGTAAATTCACCATGTTGTCAAGCACTGGATCTATCCGATTCTTAGACGATTTAAAATAGAATCCTGCACTTGTTAAACTTTGGCTCCCCATTCCCTCTTCTCCTTGGCAACTGTCAATTTGTTTTCTGTTTCAGTGAATTTCCATATTCTGAATATTGTATATAAATGCAATGAGCTAGGACCTTTTGTGACTGCTTATTTCACTTAGCAGAAGTGTTTCCAGGGTCCGTCCATATGGTAGTGTGCATCAGTGCTTCATTCTTTTTTAGGGCTGAATAATATTCCTCTGTGTGTCTATATGTGTGAAGTGAAGTGAAAGTCTCTCAGTCATGTCCGACTCTTTGCAACCCCATGGACTAATGGTCCATGGAGTTCTCTGGGCCGGAATACTGGAGTGGGTAGCCTTTCCCTTCTCCAGGGGATCTTCCCAACCCAGGGATCAAACCCAGGTTTTCTGCATTGCAGGTGGATTCTTTACCAGCTGAGCCACAAGGGAAGCCTGTGTATATGTGTATCTGACTACAATTCATTTATCCATTCATCTGTTAATGAACATTTAAGTTGATTCCATCTTTAAACTATTGTGAATAATGCTGCTATGAAGATTCTTGTACAAGGATTTGAGTATCTGTTTTCAGTTCTTTTGGGTGTATACCTAGGGGTGGAATTTCTGGGTCATATGAAGGTGGCTCAGTGATAAACAATCTGCCTGCCAATGCAGGAGATGCAAGAGACGTGGGTTCAATCCCTGGGTCAGGAGGATCCCCAGGAGTACAAAATGGCAAACCCATTCCAGTATTCTTTTCCGGAAAATTCCATGAACAGAAGAGCATGATGGGCTAAAGTCCATGTGGTCACAAAGAGTTGGATACGCTGAGCACATATACACATTCATGGAAATTCCATGTTTAACTTTTTGAGGTATCCCAGATGGTGTCACCATTTTATAACAGTTTCACCGTTTTACATTCCCAAAATGTAGGTGAATTTCAACTTCTCTGCATCCTTACTAACACTTGTTATTTTCCATATTTTGGATTATTGTCATCTTAATGGGTATGAAATACTATCTCACTAAAGTTTTAATCTGCATTTCTCTGATGGCTAATTATGTTGAGCAACTCTTCATGTGATTTCTGGTCTTTTGCATATCTTTTTTGGAGAAATATCTGACCAAGTCCTTTGTACATTTTTAAAAGTTAGCATGTAAGAGTTCTTTATATATTCTGGATACTTGACCCTTATCCACCTTAATGGATCACAGACTTATCATGGCAAAGGGACTTGCATAACTCAATGAAGCTATAAGCCATGCCATGTAGGACTACCTGAGATGGAGGGGTAATGGTGAAAAGTCTGACAAAATGTGGTCCACTGGAAGAAGGAATGGTAAACCACTCCACTGTTCTTGCCACAAGTATCCCATGAATAGTATGAAAAGGCAGAAAGATATGACACTAGAAGATAAGCCCCTCAGATCCATAGGTGTTCAGTATGCTACTGGGGAAGAGGTCAAAGCAGAAACAATGGTCTGGTGGTGAAAGTAAAGTCTAGTGCTGTAAAGAACAAGAATGCATAAGAATCTGAAATGTTAGGTCCATGAATCAAGCTGGACATGGTTAAGCAGCAGATGGCAAGCGTGAACATTGACATCTTAGGAATCAGTGAACTAAAATGGGCAGGAGAGGGCAAATTTAATTCAGATGCCCATTATATCTATTGCTGTGAGCAAGAATCCCTTAGAAGATATGGAGTAGCCCTCAGAGTCAACAAGAGTCAAAAATGCATTATTTGGGTGCAATCTCAAAAATGACAGAAAGGTCTCAGTTCATTTCTGAGGCAAACCACAAATCACAGTAATCCAAGTCTATGCCCTGACCAGTGATGCTGAAGAAGCTGAAGTTGAACAGTTTTATGAAAACCAATAATATCTTCTAGAACTAACACCAAAAAAAGATGTCCTTTTCATCATAGGGATTGGAATGCCAAAGTAGGAATTCAAGAGATACCTGGAGTAACTGGCAAGTTTGGCCTTGGAGTACAAAATGAAGCAGGTCAAAGGCTAACAGAGTTTTGTCAAGAGAACACATGCATCATAGAAAATACTGCTTTCCAGCAACACAAGAGACAACTCTACACATGGACATCACCAGATGGTCAATACTGAAATCAGATTTATTATAGTCTGTGAGGCTGAAGATGGAGACGCTCTATATAGTCAGCAAAAACAAGACCTGGAGCTGGCTGTGGCTCAGATCATAAGCTCCTTATTGCAAAATTCAGGCTTAAATTGAAGAAAGTAGGGAAAACCACTAAACTTTTCAGTTCAGTCACTCAGTCATGTCCAACTCTTCACGACCCCATGAACTGCAGCACTCCAGGCTTCCCTGTCCATCACCAACTCTCGGAGCTTGCTCAAACTCAAGTCCATTGAGTTGGTGATGCCATCCAACCATCTCACCTTCTGTCATCCCCTTCTCCTCCTGAACCATTCAAAGTGAAATTGAAAGCGAAGTCGCTCAGTTGTATCCAACTCTTTGTGACCCCATGGGCTGTAGCCTACGAAGTTCCTCCATCCATGGAATTTTCCCTGGCAAAAATCCTGGAGTGGGTTGCTGTTTCCTTCTCCAGAGGATCTTCCCGACTCAGGGATTGAACCTGGGTCTCCAGCATTGCAAGCAGACTATTTTTACCATCTGAGCCACCAAGGAAGCTCAAATAGAGGTTCTTTGTGACCCTGTGGATCATACAGTCCATGAAATTCTCCAGGCCAGAATACTGGGGTGGGTAGCTGTTCCCTTCTCCAGAGGATCTTCCCAACTCCGGGATCAAACTCAGGCCTCCTACATTGCAGGCGGATTCTTTACCACTTGAGCCACAAGGGAAGCCCAAACCATTCAAGTATGACCTAAATCAAATCCCTTTTGATTATACAGTGGAAGTGACAAATAGATGCAAGGGATTAGATCAGTAGACTGAGTGTCTGAAGAACTATGAATGGAGATTCATAACACTGTACAGGAGACTGTGACAAAAACTATACCAAAGAAAAATAAATGCAAGAAGGCAAAGTGATTGTCTGAGGAGCCTTTACAAATAGCTGAGGAAAGAAGAGAGGCAAAAGGCAAGGAAGAAAAGGAAAGATATACCAACTGAATGCAGAGTTCCAGAGAATAGCAAGGAGAGATAAGAAGGCCTTCTTAAATGAACAATGCCTAGAAATAGAGGAAAACAATAGAGCGGGAAAGACTAGACATCTCTTCAAGAAAATTGGAACTATCAAGACAACATTTCATGCAAGGATAGGCACGATAAAGGTTGGACGAAAGTAATAACCTAACAAAAGCAGAAGAATTTAAAAAGAGGTGGCAAATAAAATCAACACACAGAAATCCTTGCATTCCTATACATTAATAATGAGAAAGTAGAAAAAGAAGTTAAGGAAACAATTCCATTCACCATTGCAATGAAAAGAATAAAATACTTAGGAGTATATCTACCTAAAGAAACTAAAGACCTATATATAGAAAACTATAAAACATTGATGAAAGAATCAAAGAGGACACTAATAGATGGAGAAATATACCATGTTCGTGGATTGGAAGAATCAATATAGTGAAAATGAGTATATTACCCAAAGCAATCTACAGATTCAGTGCAATCCCTATCAAGCTACCAGCGGTATTTTTCACAGAACTAGAACAAATAATTTCAAGATTTGTATGGAAATACAAAAAACCTCGAATAGCCAAAGCAATTTTGAGAAAGAAGAATGGAACTGGAGGAATTATTCATGTCAATGTATGCCAAATCCAATACAGTACTGTAAAGTAAAATAAAGTAAAAAAAAAAAAAGTTAAGTAGACAGAATCACAGGGAATTCCCCTCTTCAAAAATATTTTTTCAGGCCTTTCACCAAGTAGAACAGCAGGCTCTCTCTCCAAAGCATGAGGAATACCCAATTTGCCATCAGAAACAAGTCTTATTAAGACCCTCATCCACAGTGAAGGGCAATTCTCTATGTACTGGACGTTCATTGGATTAGAGTTTAACTTTGGTGAACACTTTCCTTTTAAGAGACAAATTTTATGTATGTCTGGCATACAGCAGCTAACTAATGAGATCAGCTCAATGTATAGCACATGATGCTCTTAAAATTTTAGAATAAATAAATCATCACAACCTAGTAAAGACCCAGATAAAGAAGAGGAAACTTTGAAGAGAATAATAATAAAAAAGTTTGTCAGATAGTGATAATGGTAAATGTAGGAGAAAAGAGTTGCCTAAATATAGCATAAATGCCCCAGATACAAGGCACATGGTGGTTATTTAGTTAATTATTTATTTCATGAATAAATGAGAGAAGAGTTAAGATTAAAGAGGTCTTCAGAAGGAAAGTTAGCTGAATAAATATAAAACATTTCTTTATTTTTTCACAAAAATATTAATATAGAAGAATACTTTAGAAATCTATAAGCATTAGCTTTCCTCATGGCCAGTCTCTTACACTTATGGGCATCAATTCCAATAACACATTTCTATTTCATAAGAGGAAAACTTCTCTATTTATAGTTATAAACCATGCTGCTGCTGCTGCTAAGTCGCTTCAGTCGTGTCCAACTCTGTGCGACCCCATAGACGGCAGCCCACCAGGCTCCGCCGTCCCTGGGATTCTCCAGCCAAGAACACCGGAGTGGGCTGCCATCTCCTTCTCCAATGCATGAAAGGGAAAAGTGAAAGTGAAATCGCTCAGTCGTGTCCGACTCTTTGCGATCCCATGGACTGTAGCCTACCAGGCTCCTCCATCCATGGGGTTTTCCAGGCAAGAGTTTTGGAGTGGGGTGCCATTGCCTTCTCCGAGTTATAAACCATAAAATTCTATAAACTATAAAAATTCAAGTTTTTAAGGTTAAATCTAATGGAAGATGTGCAAGACTTTGTTGCTGGAAACTAATTTAAAAATGTGTATAAACATGTGTGTATATACATATGTACTTATATACTTTTAGATATACTAAGAAGACTTAAAATTGATTTGAATAAACAATACTATAAACATGTCAGTTTTCACCAAATCAATCTGTATTGTAACACAAGATCATTAAATCCACAATAGTTGTGTATACATCAAATTTATTACAAAAATCATATGAAATTGAAATGACAAAGAAAAAGTTAAGAAAATTTTTAAGAAGAAGGTGAAGGAGACTACAAGAAACTAATACTAAAAGGACAGATACTCCTATTAAGTGTCCTAATAAAGTTAGAACACTGAATACTACTACTTCTGCTGCTGCTCCTGCTAAGTTGCTTCAGTCGTGTCCGACTCTGTGCTACCTCCAAAACAGAAGTCCATGAGGCTCTTCCGTCCCTGGGATTCTCAAGGCAAGAATACTGGAGTGGGTTGCCATTTCCTTCTCTGAATATTACTTCGGGGTAGACAAACTGACAATAAAACAGACAAAAGTGTCCAGGAAAAGATCCTCACATATTTGATCATTCAATTTATGAACAAAGTAGCACTGCACTATTGTGGGTAAAATTGGTCTTTGTAATGAAAGGCTCTAAGTGACCCACTCCAGTACTCTTGCCTGGAAAATCCCATGGATGGAGGAGCCTGATAGGCTGTAGTCCATGGGGTCGCTAAGAGTCGGACATGACTTCACTTTCACTTTCTACCTCAATAAGGTATCAAAATGTTGAAAATTTATGTGTGTGTGTGTGTGTGTGTGTGT
>SJYX01002573.1:7527-20522 GCA_006410675.1 Oreotragus oreotragus
GAAGGCAATGGCACCCCACCCCAGTACTCTTGCCTGGAAAATCCAATGGACGGAGTAGCCTGGTGGGCTGCAGTCCATGGGGTCGCTAACAGTCGGACAGACTGAGCGACTTCACTTTCACTTTTCTCTTTCATGCATTGGAGAAGGAAATGACAACCCACTCCAGTGTTCTTGCCTGGAGAATCCCAGGGATGGGGGAGCCTGGTGGGCTGCCGTCTATGGGGTCACACAGAGTCGGACACGACTGAAGTGACTTAGCAGCAGTAGCAGCAATCAATATTTAAGTGATGCAAGGTTATAATTTGTATCATTAAAAAAAAAAAAAAAACTCACCTCTAAGAGTAGTGTAAACACCGTCTAGTTCTTGGGAAATTATCACATACATAATCAGGTGATGCCCCAAACTGCAGTTACCATTTTCATGCGTGGTACTTCCAATTATTATTGGAAAAAATAGTTATATTCTCTGGCACTGGCATTCAACTTTTGTTCTGGAAAGTGCTCTTCCAGAACAATTAATAAAAATGATTGCTAACAGTTTCCTTTTATGGAACAGAGAAACTGTCTTAACCCCCAAATATATTAGTTTTCTTTCTCTATATCACAATATAATCCAAAGATGGTCTGTTATATTGATGACAGGATATGCTGAGGCATATAACTGACTGAGAAATGATATAAGCCTTTTGAAAATGAAAGGTCTTATTGTAGTAGAAAATTTCTAAACGTCAATTGTCTGCATCTTGCCTAAGGTGAAAAGCAAGTCACTATATTTTAAGCTAAAATCACTATGAAGAAGCACAATAATTGTTAGCCTTTTTTAATTTCAATGGTAATATATGAGTGTGAACTATTCCAATTCAATAAATGGATTAAAAAAAAAAATTACAGCTGGTAGTTGTGAATAGGGCCCAGAACAAAAGAAAGCATAATCTCAGGCCCAGCTATGCGGACAGGTATTCCTGCAACCTAAGTGTATTTTTTTGCTTTTTTTTTTTTTTTTTTTATAAGAGACAGGTCTTATAGTAGTAGAAAATTTCTAAACGTCAATTGTCTGCATCTTGCCTAAGGTGAAAAGCAAGTCACTATATCTTAAGCTAAAATCACTATGAAGGAGCACAATAATTGTTAGCCTTTTTTAATTTTAATGGTAATATATGAGTGTGAACTATTCCAATTCAATAAATGGATTAAAAAAAAAAAAAAATTACAGCTGGTAGTTGTGAATAGGACCCAGAACAAAAGAAAGCATAATCTCAGGCCCAGCTATCCGGACAGGTATTCCTGCAACCTAAGTGTATTTTTTTGCATTTTTTTTTTTTTTGGCAAGTATAACCCTCTCTCCTTCTTTCTTTCTTTCTATCATTATAGAAAAAGTATTTTACAAAGATCTACTTTCTCAAAAATAGTTTAAGTATACAATATCATCTTGTTAAAAATGGGCAGGCTAATGCATTCTGTTTGCCTTGGATATGAACAGAGATCATTCTGTCGTTTCTGACGTTGAATCCAAATACTCCATTTTGGACTCTTTTGTTGACTACGATGGCTACTCCATTTCTTCTAAGGGGTTCCTGCCCACAGTAGTAGATATAATGGTCATCTGAGTTAAATCCACCCATTCCAGTCCATTTTAGTTCGCTGATTCCTAGNTTTTTGAGATTGCATCCAAGTACTGCATTTCGGACTCTTTTGTTGACCATGATGGCTACTCCATTTCTTCTAAGGGGTTCCTGCCCACAGTAGTAGATATAATGGTCATCTGAGTTAAAACCACCCATTCCAGTCCATTTTAGTTCGCTGATTCCTAGAATGTCGATGTTAACTCTTGCCATCTCCTGTTTGACCTCTTGCCATCTCCTGTTTGACCACTTCCAATTTTCCTTGATACATGGACCTAACATTCCAAGTTCCTATGTAATATTGCTCTTTACAGCATCAGATCTTGCTTCTATCACCAGTCCCATCCACAACGGGTGTTGTTATTGCTT
This sequence comes from Oreotragus oreotragus, assembly GCA_006410675.1. Taxonomy (NCBI): domain Eukaryota; kingdom Metazoa; phylum Chordata; class Mammalia; order Artiodactyla; family Bovidae; genus Oreotragus; species Oreotragus oreotragus. The sequence continues at coordinate 9,519 of SJYX01002573.1, forward strand.
TGGCTCCATCCCTTTATTCTTTCTGGAGTTATTTCTCTACTGATCTCCAGTAGCATATTGGACATTTACTGACCTGGGGAGTTCATCTCTCAATATCTTATCTCTTCACCTTTTCATACTGTTCATGGGGTTTTCAAGGCAAGAATACTGAAGTGATTTGCCATTCCCTTCTCCAGTGGACCACATTCTGTCACACCTCTCCACAATGACCTGTCAATCTTGGGTGGCCCCACACCTAGTCTGTTTTATTGGCCTGTCTCTTATACACATCTAGATGTGTATAAGAGACAGCAGTAGTAGATATAGTGGTCATCTGAGTTAAATTCACCCATTCCAGTCCATTTTAGTTCGCTGATTCCTAGAATGTCGACGTTCACTCTTGCCATCTCCTGTTTGACCACTTCCAATTTTCCTTGATACATGGACCTAACATTCCAAGTTCCTATGTAATATTGCTCTTTACAGCATCAGATCTTGCTTCTATCACCAGTCCCATCCACAACGGGTGTTGTTATTGCTTTGGCTCCATCCCTTTATTCTTTCTGGAGTTATTTCTCCACTGATCTCCAGTAGCATATTGGACATTTACTGACCTGGGGAGTTCATCTCTCAATATCTTATCTCTTCACCTTTTCATACTGTTCATGGGGTTTTCAAGGCAAGAATACTGAAGTGATTTGCCATTCCCTTCTCCAGTGGACCACATTCTGTCACACCTCTCCACAATGACCTGTCAATCTTGGGTGGCCCCACACCTAGTCTGTTTTATTGGCTATGCCAAAGCCTTTGACTGTGTGGATCACAATAAACTGTAGAAAATTCTGAAAGAGATGGGAATAACAGACCACCTGACATGTCCCTTGAGAAACCTGAATACAGTTCAGAAAGCAACAATTAGAACTGGACACAGAACAACAGACTGGTTCCAAATAGGAAAAGGAGTACATCAAGGCTGTACTTGTCACCCTGCTTATTTAACTTATATGCAGAGTACATCATGAGAAATGCTGGGCTGGAAGAAGCATAAGCTGGAATCAAGAATCCTGGGAGAAATATCAATAACTTCAGATATGCAGATGACAACACCCTTATGGCAGAAAATGAAGAAGAACTAAAGACCTTCTTGATAAAAGTGAAAGAAGAGAGTGAAAAAGTTGGCTTAAAACTCAATATTCAGAAAAGTAAGATCATGGCATCCAGTCCCATCACCTCATGGCAAATAGATGGGGAAACAGTGGAAACAGTGACAGATTTTATTTTTCTGGGCTCCAATATCACTGNAAGACCTTCTTGATAAAAGTGAAAGAAGAGAGTGAAAAAGTTGGCTTAAAACTCAATATTCAGAAAAGTAAGATCATGGCATCCAGTCCCATCACCTCATGGCAAATAGATGGGGAAACAGTGGAAACAGTGACAGATTTTATTTTTCTGGGCTCCAATATCACTGCAGATGATGGCTGCAGCCATGAAATTAAAAGCCGTTTGCTCTTTGGAAAGAAAGTTATGACCAATCAAGTCAGCATATTAAAAAGCAGAGACATTACTTTGCCAACAAAGGTCTGTCTAGTCAAGGTTATGGTTTTTCCAGTGGTCATGTATGGATGTGAGAGTTGGACTGTGAAGAAAGCTGAGTGCTGAAGAACTGATGCTTTTGAACTGTGGTGTTGGAGAAGACTCTTGAGAGTCCCTTTGACTGCAAGGAGATACAACCAGTCCATCCTAAAGGAGATCAGTCCGAGGTTTTCATTGGAGGAACTGATGCTGAAGCTGAAACTCCAATACTTTGGGCCACCACATGCGAAGAGTTGACTCATTGGAAATGACCCTGATGCTGGGAAGGATTGGGGGCAGGAGGAGAAGGGAACAAGAGAGGATGAGTTGTCTGGATGGCATCACCGACTTGATAGACATGAGTTTGAATGAACTCTGGGAGTTGGTGATGGACAGGGAGGCCTAGCGTGCTGTTATTCATGGGGTCACAAAGAGTCAGATACTACTTAGAGACTGAACTGAACTGATTGAGTTTTAAGAGTTTATATATTGGACTTAGCTGGTGGCTCAGATAGTAAAGCGTCTGTCTACAATGTGGGAGACCTGGGTTCAACCCCTAGGTCGGGAAAATTCCCTGGAGAAGGAAATGGCAATCCACTCCAGTACTATTGCCTAGAAAATCCCATGGACGGAGGAGCCTGAAAGGCTACAGTGCATAGGGTCACAAAGAGTCTGGATACGACTTAGAAACTTCACTTTCACTTAAATATTGTAGATATTAATCCCTTATCAAATAGATGGTTTGCAAATATTTTCTCCCACTTTGTAAATTGCCTTTTGATTTTACTGCTTGTTTTCTTTACTGTGCAAAAGTTTTTATTTGACACCATCTCAATTATCTATTTTTGCTTTTGTTGACTATGGTTTTGGTGTCACATTAAAAAAAAAAAAGTTTTGGTTAAGACAAATGTTATGAAACTTTTTTCTTATGACTTACTCAAGGAGTTTTTCAGTTTCACGTCTTAGCATTTGATTCTTTAATCCATTTTGGGTTGATTTATATATATAGAGAGAGAGAGAGTAAGAAAAGGGATCAATTTCATTCTTTTATGTGTGGATATCCAATTATCCCAATACCATTTGATGACGAGACTATCTTTCCTCCATTGTTTATTCTTAGCATCTTTTTCATTAATTGAAGATCTTCATGGTTACAAATGAATTTTTAGAGTTGTTTATGCTATTTTTGCAAAAAAAAAAAAAGAACAAGTTTTTGGGGTTTCAGTAGGAATTGCATTGAATCTGTAGTGTGGACATTTTAACAGTATTAAACCTTTCAATCCATGAACATGAATGTTTTTCCATTTATTTGTTTCTTCTATAATTTCTTTCATCAGTGCATGGGTCTTATATGCATCGGTTTCAAAACTATTTGTTAGGTGATCATAGTTAAAAAGCAAATAATCAAATATTCAGTGGGTATCTTTATGTATTGAGACAGGCCATGAACCTTGTTCATGTTGTTTTTCTAACCAGTCTTCTTTGGAAAAAGTTCAACTTTCATGTACTGAGTAATGGGAAAAAACAAACAAACTCAAAATATTTAGTATAGCACAACAAAAAATATGTAACCCGAGCTGTATATGATAGAGTATTATCTGTTCCAAGAAGCCATAGGATTGAGTAGGCTATTATTAGCTTATTATCAGTTGTGGTATTATATATAAGATCAAACACAAACAGTTCCAAAAAGCATGAGCATATTCTGTCAGCAAGATGCTCAGATTTCCAATGTACCTACTCCTCCTCTCAATCCACAAATATGACCATGTATACAATTACTTATAACTAGTTGATGTTAAAATAGTAAAACTTGAGAACAGTTTCCAAATGCCCTGTATGAAATGTTAGCTCTAGCTAAAAGTAAAGCACTAAAGAATTAGAGCTTCACTTATGGATGGCCATGAAAGAAAATAAAAAAGATGAACTATTTCAGTGGCAATAATTTCAGGAAATACTTCTGGTCACCACTCTGTGTGTATGGCCAATGGTATAAATATGTACTGATTCTTAATAATGAGACGTGATTTGGGTAGCACTATGGAATTTAGATGCAGAGTTCTAAACTCAATTCGAATGTGTGTGTGTATGTGGGTTTCCCCCCACACTACCAAGCAATTTAACTCAATTGTACCTTAATCCTATAGGTAAATGATTTATAAAAAAGATGAACTATTTCAGTGGCAATAATTTCAGAAAATACTTCTGGTCACCACTCTGTGTGTATGGCCAATGGTATAAATATGTACTAATTCTTAATAATGAGACGTGATTTGGGTAGCACTATGGAATTTAGATGCAGAGTTCTAAACTCAGTTCTAATGTGTTTGTGTATGTGGGTTTTCCCCCACACTACCAAGCAATTTAACTAAATTGTACCTTAATCCTATAGGTAAATGATTAGTCCTATAAGACTGCCTCCCACTTCAGTTGCCAATACAAGCTTACACATCCGCTTCTGACCAACTGACTATAGACTGGAAGTTCCAGTGACCTTTCTCTTTGGATTTAATTAACTTGCTAGAGAAGCTCACAGAACTCAGAAATATTTTACTTATTGGAATACTGGTTTCTTACACAAGGATATTACCTAGATGTAAGTGATGCATAGGAAGGGGGGAGGTTGCATAATATCTCTGAACATATTACTCTCTTTAAATCTCCAATATGGAAGCTCTACAAACCCTGTTCTTTTGTTTTTTTAATAGAGAAAAAAACATCTACTTCTGCTTCTTTGACTATGATAAAGCCTTTGACTGTGTTCAGTTCAGTTGCTCAGTCATGTTCGACTCTTTGCAACCCCATGAATCTCAGCATGCCAAGCCTCCCTGTTCATCACCATCTCTCGGAGTTCACTGCTCTCCTTAAATCTCCAAGTGTTCACCAATATGGAAGCTCTACAAACCCTGTTCTTTTGTTTTTTTTAATAGAGAAAAAAACATCTACTTCTGCTTCTTTGACTATGATAAAGTCTTTGACTGTGTTCAGTTCAGTTGCTCAGTCATGTCCGACTCTTTGCAACCCCATGAATCTCAGCATGCCAAGCCTCCCTGTTCATCACCATCTCTCGGAGTTCACTCAGACTTATGTCCATCGAGTCCATGATATCATCCAGCCATCTCATCCTCAGTCATCCCCTTCTCCTCCTGCCCCCAACCCCTCCTAGCATCATAGTCTTTTCCAATGAGTCAACTCTTCGCATGAGGTGGCCAGAGTACTGGAGTTTCAGCTTTAGCATCATTCCTTCCAAAGAAATCCCAGGGTTGATCTCCTTCAGAATGGATTGGTTGGATCTCCTTGCAGTCCAAGGGACTCTCAAGAGTCTTCTCCAACACCACAGTTCAAAAGCATCAATTCTTTTGTGCTCAGCTTTCTTCACAGTCCAACTTTCACATCCATACTTTACCACAGGAAAAACCATAGCTTTGACTAGACGAACCTTAGTAGGCAAAGTAATGTCTCTGCTTTTGAATATACTATCTAAGTTGGTCATAACTTTTCTTCCAAGGAGTAAGTGTCTTCTAATTTCATGGCTACAGTCACCATCTGCAGTGATTTTGGAGCCCAAAAAAATAAAGTCTGACACTGTTTCCACTGTTTCCCCATCTATTTCCCATGAAGTGATGGGACCAGATGCCATGATCTTCGTTTTCTGAATGTTGAGCTTTAAGCCAACTTTTTCGCTCTCCNGGAAAAACCATAGCCTTGACTAGATGGACCTTAGTCGGCAAAGTCATGTCTCTGCTTTTGAATATACTATCTAAGTTGGTCATAACTTTTCTTCCAAGGAGTAAGTGTCTTCTAATTTCATGGCTACAGTCACCATCTGCAGTGATTTTGGAGCCCAAAAAAATAAAGTCTGACACTGTTTCCACTGTTTCCCCATCTATTTCCCATGAAGTGATGGGACCAGATGCCATGATCTTCGTTTTCTGAATGTTGAGCTTTAAGCCAACTTTTTCGCTCTCTTCCTTCACTTTCATCAAGAGGCTTTTTAGCTCCTCTTCATTTTCTGCCATAAGGGTGGTGTCATCAGCATATCTGAGGTTATTGATATTTCTCCCGGCAATCTTGATTCCAGCTTGTCTTTCTACCAGTCTATTGTTTCTCATAATGTACTCTGCAGATAATTTAAATAAGCAAGGTGACAATATACAGCCTTGACATACTCCTTTTCCTATTTGGAACCAGTCTGTTGTTCCATGTCCAGTTCTAACTGTTGCTTCCTCACCTGCATACAGATTTCACAAGAGGCAGGTTAGGTGGTCTGGTATTCCCATCTCTTTCAGGATCTTCCACAGTTTATTGTGATCCACACAGTCAAAGGCTTTGGCATAGTCAATAAAGCAGAAATAGATGTTTTTCTGGAACTCTCTTGCTTTTTCCATGATCCAGCAGACGTTGGCAATTTGATCTCTGGTTCCTCTGCCTGTTCTAAAACCAGCTTGAACATCAGGGAGTTCATGGTTCACGTATTGCTGAAGCCTGGCTTGGAGAATTTTGAGCATTACTTTACTAGCATGTGAAATGAGTGCAATTATGCAGTAGTTTGAACATTCTTTTGCATTGCCTTTCTTTGAAATTGGTGGATTTGTGTGGATCACAACAAACTGTGGGAAATTCTTAAAGAGATGGGAATACAAGACTGCTTTCCTTGCCTCTTGAGAAACCTGTGTGCAAGTCAAAAAGCAGCAGTTAGAACTGGACGTGGGACAATAGACTGGTTCCAAATTTGGAAAAGTGTATGCCAAGGCTGTATACTGGCATCATGTTTATTTAACTTAAATGCAGAGTACATCATGTGAAATGCCAGGCTGGATGAATCACAAGTTGGAATCAAGATTTCTGGGACAAATATAAAAAACCTCAGATATGCAGAAGATATTATTCTAATGGCAGAAATTGAGGAGGAATTAAAGAGCCTTTTGATCAAAGTGAAAGAGAAGAATGAAAAAGCTAGATTAAAACTCCAGTCACAAAAACTAAGATGGTGGCATCCAGTCCCTTACTTCATGGCAAATAGATGGGGAAACAATAGGAAGAGTAACAGATTTTATTTTCTTGGGCTCCAAAAGCACTGTGGACAGCGACAGCATCATCAAATTTAGACATTTGCTCCTTTTGAAGAAAAGCTATGACAGAGCTACACAGTGTAGTAAAAAGAAGAGACATCACTTTGCTGACAAAGGTCCATATAGTCAAAGCTAGTTTTTCTAGTAGTCATGTATGGACTTTAGAGTTGGACCATAAAGAAGGTTGCACACTGAAAAACTGATGCTTCAGTGCTTGGCCACCTGATGCTAAGAGCTGACTCTTTTGAAAAGACCCTGATATTGAGAAAGATTGAAGGCAGGAGGAGAAGGGGATCACAAAGGATGAGATGGTTAGAATTCAAAGCTAGTTTTTCTAGTAGTCATGTATGGACTTTAGAGTTGGACCATAAAGAAGGTTGCACACTGAAAAACTGATGCTTCAGTGCTTGGCCACCTGATGCTAAGAGCTGACTCTTTTGAAAAGACCCTGATATTGAGAAAGATTGAAGGCAGGAGGAGAAGGGGATCACAAAGGATGAGATGGTTAGAAGGCATCACCGACTCAATGAACATGAGTTTGGGTAAACTCCGGGAGTTGGTGATGGACAGGGAGGCCTGGCGTGCTGCAGTTCATGGGGTTGCAAAAAGTCAGATATAACTGAGTGACTGAACTGAACTGAACAATTATATATACTTATAAATATCAAGATAAAAGGCACAAAACAAAAATCATCTGGGGAAAATGTTATCTATGTATTTTTTATCCTATACTATTAAACATGTAAGCAGAAAAAATATTAAAATGTTTTCTAAATAAAAAGTAGTAATCCTAAATTGCTTTATTTGTCACTCTTTTGGTTTCATTAGCCATAAAATATTGCTTGTTTCAGATTTTACTAATAAATATAGACTGGAGACAAACACTATGTATATCTAATTAACAGTCATCCCAGAAAACATTTCTTTACTAAGATAATTTTATTTACTCAGATGCTTTATGTAGTGTAGCAATTAAAATCTTTTATGACAAAACTGAAGGCAATTTCGTGTCTTTAAATCACAAGACTGAAAGCAAACATAAAGGCAAATTTATGAAGGGGTATGAGATGGTTAGAAGGCATCACCGACTCAATGAACATGAGTTTGGGTAAACTCCGGGAGTTGGTGATGGACAGGGAGGCCTGGCGTGCTGCAGTTCATGGGGTTGCAAAAAGTCAGATATAACTGAGTGACTGAACTGAACTGAACAATTATATATACTTATAAATATCAAGATAAAAGGCACAAAACAAAAATCATCTGGGGAAAATGTTATCTATGTATTTTTTTATCCTATACTATTAAACATGTAAGCAGAAAAAATATTAAAATGTTTTCTAAATAAAAAGTAGTAATCCTAAATTGCTTTATTTGTCACTCTTTTGGTTTCATTAGCCATAAAATATTGCTTGTTTCAGATTTTACTAATAAATATAGACTGGAGACAAATTCTATGTATATCTAATTAACAGTCATCCCAGAAAACATTTCTTTACTAAGATAATTTTATTTACTCAGATGCTTTATGTAGTGTAGCAATTAAAATCTTTTATGACAAAACTGAAGGCAATTTCGTGTCTTTAAATCACAAGACTGAAAGCAAACATAAAGGCAAATTTATGAAGGGGTCACATTGTCAGATTTACATTTGTACTATATCTTATGAAACATTATCTTCTCTTTTTTGTGAGAAAAATTAATTGTCTCAATGTTATTATGGAAAAATTTTATGGATACTCAAACTCTAAAAGTTTAATGCTATCTCCTATGCATTGCAGCCATCAATTTTTCAGTATTTCTAATTAATTGTCATATAAAACTTCTTTCAGTCTTCTGTCTATAAGCTGTTTATATATATCTAGTGTTTTTTTTTTCTTTTGCTAAAATATTGTTTCACTTTTCTATCTGCCTTCTCTTTTAGGTAGAGTATTAATAACAAAATCACTGATTCTAGCTGAAATTATTCTTAGATTATCATTCAGTTCAGTTCAGTTCAGTCACTCAGCCATGTCCGACTCTTTGAGACCCCGTGAATTGTAGTATGCCCGGCCTCCCTGTCCATCACCAACTCCCAGAGTTCACTCAGACTCACGTCCATCGAGTCCATGATGCCATCCAGCCATCTAATCCTCTGTCATCCCCTTCTCCTCCTACCCCCAATCCCTCCCAGCATCAGAGTCTTTTCCAATTAGTCAACTCTTCGCATGAAGTGGCCAAAGTATTGGAGTTTCAGTTTTAGTATCATTCCTTCCAAAGAATGCCCAGGGCTGATCTTCTTTAGAATGGACTGGTTGGATCTCCTTGCAGTCCAAGGGTCTCTGAAGAGTCTTCTCCAACACCACAGTTCAAAAGCATCAATTCTTCAGTGCTCAGCTTTCTTCACAGTCCAACTCTCACAGATTAGCATTAGTCAGATATATATATATTTTTTCTGTATCAAATGGTGGCAAAATCATCCTAAACTAATGACTGCACACCATGTTGACACATATTTTATTTATCCAACTCTGCACAAACTGACTAAATATTCCTGACCAGAAACTATCAAATTTAGAGAAAAAGGGAGATTCAGAGTGGTAGAAGAACTTGACTCAGTTTTGAAACTTACTGTTACTTTGTCACTTAACTTTGAAATTTCTTTTATTCTCTGCAATATAAGGTTTTAGACTTCAAAGTCAATTTATAAACCCTATTTCTAGCAATGGACTTATGAAAAACTTTAGATGTAGTTGACAGCAAGAAAGAAATTTGTGAACTTCATAGAATATACTTTCAAAATATGTTTCTTAGGGGCTTAACAGAAAGCATTGACTTGGAGAGCTTATAACCTTATTTTTAATTGAATTCTTTAATTTTCACTTAAATCCAGAAACCATTAATTATTTAGAAGTTGAGTTGTAAAACCTATATGATTATGGACATGTTTTAAATGTTTCAGCATTATCAAAAGTCCTAAAAAGGAAAACAACAACAACAACATAGTTTTTACTTTGCTATTTTTTCATAAATAAGATACATATCTGTGAAAACATAAGAGAACCAGTTTTGCTCAGCAATAGTAAATTTATTTTTGTGTTTATGTATGAATGTATGTATTATAGTTTCACAATCTTGTGAAGGCCCAGTTGGTTAGACATTTGGGAAAACCACATAAATTTGACTCTGAAGTTTTCTCTAGCAGTGGCCAACTCTCAGCTGCCTGCTTTTTTGTAATCCAAGCATCAGCTTGGAAAGGGGCTGAAATTCCAACCTTGGGTTGTGGAGTCACCACCTCAGTGCAGGCTGGAGTCCAGAGACAACTGAGCTGAGATGAATCAGGTCTTTATAGTCTAGGCTAGAGCATTGCCTGGTTCTCCAGGCTCACTCTCCTCTCACTAAGCTTTGCCTAGGCCTATGTCACAGGATCTTGGTGGATATAAGTGACATTTGAGGGCTTCTTGGTGAAGGCCTGGATATTTCCTGGTGGCTCAGAAGTTTAAGAGTCTGCTTGCAATCCAGGAGGCCTAGGTTCACTCCCTGGATGAGGAAGATGTCCTGAAGAAAGGAATTCCTTGGTAAAGTCTTTGGATATCCTTGGTGGCTCAGATGGTAAAGAGTCTGCCTGCAATGTGGGAGATCTGGGATCAGGAAGATCCCCAGGACAAGGAAATGGCTACCCTCTCCAGTATTCTTGCCTGGAGATTCCTATGGAAGGAGGAGCCTTGCAGGCTACCGTCCATAGGGTCGCAAAGAGTCCAGCATGACTGAGTGACTTCATTTTCACTTTCTGGTGGAATCTTGAGACAGCTGGAGATTGTATCATTTTAAGCTTTTTGCAACTATGTGTGTGTAGCCATGCTGAGACTGTAAAAGAGGATTTCTGCAAGGGAGAAGGAAATGGCAACCCACCCCAGTATTCTTGGCTGGAGAATCCCAGGGACAGAGGAGCCTGGTGGGCTGCAGTCTATGGGGTCACACAGAGTTGGACACGACTGAAGTGACCCGTGAACTTCCTGATGTTCAAGTTGGTTTTAGAAAAGGCAGAGGAACTAGAGATCAAATTGCCAACATCCGCTGGATCATGGAAAAAGCAAGAGAGTTCCAGAAAAACATCTATTTCTTCTTTTTTGACCATGCCAAAACCTTTGACTGTGTGGATCACAAAAACTGGAAAATTCTGAGAGAGATGGGAACACCAGACCACCTGACCTGCCTCTTGAGAAATCTGTATGCAGGTCAGGAAGCAACAGTTAGAACTGGACATGAAACAACAGACTGGTTTCAAATCGGAAAACGAGTACATCAAGGCTATAGATTGTCACCCTGCTTATTTAAATTATATGCAGAGTACATCAAGAGAAACACTGGACTGGAAGAAACACAAGCTGGAATCAAGATTGCC
>SJYX01002573.1:22873-55985 GCA_006410675.1 Oreotragus oreotragus
GGAGAGTGAAAAAGTTGGCTTAAAGCTCAATATCCAGAAAACGAAGATCATGGCATCTGGTCCCATCACTTCATGGGAAATAGAAGGGGAAACAGTGGAAACAGTGTCAGACTTTATTTTTTGGGGCTCCAAAATCACTGCAGATGGTGATTGTAACCATGAAATTAAAAGATGCTTACTTCTCTGGTGGTTCAGACAGTAAAGCATCTGCCTACAATGCAGGAGACCTGGATTCAATCCCTGGGTTGGGAAGATCTCCTGGAGAAGGAAATGGCAACCCACTCCAGTATTCTTGCCTGGAAAATTCCATGGAAAGAGAAGCCTGGTAGTCTACAGTCCATGGGGTCACAAAGATTTGGACACGACTGAGCAACTTCACTTTTTTCACTTACTCCTTGGAAGAAAAGTTATGACCAACCTAGATAGTATATTCAGAAGCAGAGACATTACTTTGCTGACTAAGGTCCGTCTAGTCAAGGCTATGGTTTTTCCTGTGGTCAACTATGGATGTGAGAGTGGAACAGTGAAGAAGGCTGAGTGCTGAAGAATTGAAGCTTTTGAACTGTCATGTTGGAGAAGACTCTTGAGAGTTCCTTGAAGTGCAAGGAGATCCAACCAATCCATTCTGAAGGAGATCAGCCCTGGGATTTCTTTGGAAGAAATGATGCTAAAGCTGAAACTCCAGTACTTTGGCCACCTCATGCGAAGAGTTGACTCATTGGAAAAGACTCTGATGCTGGGAGGGATTAGGGGCAGGAGGAGAAGGGGACGACAGAGGATGAGATGGCTGGATGGCATTACTGACTCTATGGACGTGAGTCTGACTGGACTCCGGGAGTTGGTGATGGACAGGGAGGCCTGGCATGCTGTAATTCATGGGGTCGCAAAGAGTCGGACATGACTGAGCCACTGAACTGAACTGAAGCGACCCAGCAGCAGCAGCAGCAGCAGCAAGGGTCACAGGGGTCTCTGGACTTCCTGTGTAAAGCTACTGTTAGCTTGTGCATGAAGAGGCTTCCTCCTTGGGACTGGGTCCAGTCTTGGTTTCGGTTGGAAACATTAGAGTAGATAGCCCCCAGAGACCGAGATCAATGTTTTGGCCATGGTGACTGTGTGGTTGGGATGGTCATACTGCATTGACTTTATGTTTGCCATAATAGTATGCATGGTTCATCTCCTACCAATGCCTCCTTCTCTCCTTCAGCATTTTTAACTGGACTAATGAAACCAGGACTACTCAGTGAATACTTTTAGATGATTCTGTCCTTCTGGTCAATATAATTAGTAATGTTCCATTTTATTTATACAAATAAAAGCAATATGGATTTTGCCATCATTTTGCTATTTAACTCTTTTGGAAGGAAAAATAAAGTACATGGAAGGAATGAATCATATGCATTGTTAAGTTGAATCCACTATATGTTTATGCTAGAAATACTATTTTTCCTTGGCATCTTAAGATAAATTAAATCTGTATATCATTAATAAGAGCTTCCCAAATGGATCAGTGGTTTATCTGCCTGCTATGCAGGAGACTCAGGAGACACGGATTAGATCCCTGAGTTTGGAGGATTCCATAGCATCAAAAAGAGTTGGACATGGCTGAAGTGATTGAGAACATATGCATCATTAATAAAGCTAAGTAAAATTTCTTCCCATTAATAAAGCTAGGTATTTCTTCTCTGAGTTTTGAAAATGCTATATACCTTCTGAGCATGAAAAAGTAAATCATTGTTGTTTTTGATGCTATGTTTTCCAAATCTTCCAACAGGAAAATACAAACATTGTTAATCTAAATAATGCAGCTAGACCAATTCTGACTATGGTTTTTAAAAAATAATTTCAACGATAGAAAGGGCAAAATGATTTTGTGTAAAAATGTACATAAAGAATATTGGGAGGTATTCAAATGTTTTTAGTACGAAAATAATATTCAAAAAACTCTTCCTTATATCTCTAAGATTTGAATAAGTGACTAGGTATAGTCTTCAAAAAAAGAAATCATTTAGGAATTAGCTTAATCAAAGAAGTGTAATATCTGTAAACAGAAAAGAATAAAAAATTGATGAAAGATGTTGAAGACAACACATAAATGTAAATGTATCCAATGCTCATATATTGGAAGACCTAACAGCATTAAAATGATTATACTAGCCAAAGCAATCTGTATATGCAGTGAAATCTGTATCAAAAAAAAAAATAACATTTTTCACAGAATTAGAAAAAAAAATCTAAGATTTATATAGAACTAACAAAAAAAAAAAAAAAAACCAGGACTAGAAAAGCAATTTTGAAGACAAAATAAAAAGTTGGAACCAACCCACTTCCTGATTTCAAACTATACTACAAAGCTCTAGTAATCAAAACAGTATGATATTGGCAAAAGGACAGATACATATACCAATAAAACAGAATTGAAAACCCAGAAATAAACCTATCAGTTTCAAAAATGATGACAAAAATGGACAGTCACATGGAAAAGAATGAAAATGGACTCCTTTCTTACACAATACAGAAAAGAAAAAGTAATCAACAAGGAATGGATTAAAAATTTGTATGTAAGCATTGATATTGTAAAACTCCTAGAACAGAGTTCCTTAGCATCAATTTTGCTAAGTCTTGACAGTTTTGCTTTTTAGGTTTGACACCAAAAACTCAAGTAACAACAGTGATATAAACAAGTGGAACTACATTTGATTAAAATGATTTTGAATAGGAAAGAAAACCATCAATAAAATGAAAAGGCAACCTAGAGAATATGATAAAATATTTAGAAACAATGTTTTTGAAAAGAGGTTAATATTTGAAATATATCAGAAAGTCATGAAGCTCAATAACACAGTAATAATAATAACCCAATTTCAAAATGGACTATATATCTTAATAGGCATTTTCTGAATAAAGACATAAAAGTGGTCAACAAAAATATAAAAAGGTGCTCAAAACCACTTATTGTGGAAATCAAAATTACAATGAGCTCTCATCTCACACCTATTCAGTTCAGTTCAGTTCAGTCGCTCAGTTGTGTCTGACTCTTTGCGACNAGGCATTTTCTGAAAAAAGACATAAAAGTGGTCAACAAAAATATAAAAAGGTGCTCAAAACCACTTATTGTGGAAATCAAAATTACAATGAGCTCTCATCTCACACCTATTCAGTTCAGTTCAGTTCAGTCACTCAGTTGTGTCCGACTCTTTGCGACCCCATGAATCTCATCATGCCAGGCCTCCCTGTTCATCACCATCTCTTGGAGTTCACTCAGACTCACGTCCATCGAGTCCGTGATGCCATCCAGCCATCTCATCCTTGGTCGTCCCCTTCTCCTCCTGCCTCCAATCCCTCCCAGCATCAGAGTCTTTTCCAGTGAGTCAATTCTTCGCATGAGGTGGCCAAAGTACTGGAGTTTTGGATGACTATTAACAAAAAGCAAAAGTTAGAAAGGATGTTGCTGTTGTTGTTGTTGTTTAGTGACTAAGTCATGACCAACTCTTATGATCCATTGACTGTAGCCTGTTAGGCTTCTCTGTCCATGGGATAAGGACACTGAAGTGGGTTGCCATTTCCTTCTCCAAGGAAAGTATGTGGAACAATGCAGCTGCATTTTATACAGAAAAACAAGTTTTATGTTTTTTTTTTTTCAGAGATAAACTGTGATTTTAATGAAATGAAAATGATTTAATAAATACCAGAAATACAAAAACCATTTACATGTATTTTGATTCATATTATGGCTAAAGAAAAATTTCACTTTGTTTTCAAGAAACTATTTGCATTCTTCTAAAAATTTTGTCAAAGTACCTTGACATATCTCTTCTCATTAATATAATTGGTATTTATTTTGAAAGTTGGCATATCTTATCTAAGTATAACCCAGGTCATTTTTAAAGTACAGTGTGTTCTTCAGAAGCTTTTAACTGTGATTTCCTACTAAAAAAAATGAATAATTTTATATAAACTTCATAATTGTAAGTTTTAAATTAATAATTTAAAAAACAATCCAAAATATTAAATCAACCCATAACAGATATGTTTGAATCTTTATACTAGCTCTCTAAATTATTCAACATTATCCACCTTATTACTTCTGCAGGAATGACCAACTTCCTGGTCAAAGATCAGTACATGTAATGAACTATTGATTATTTTCAAAGTCTATCCAAAGACATTTCATTCAAGTGTCTCAGTTCAGCCAAAGTATAGAATCATTGAAGAAAAGTTTCAAAAAGTCTCAAAATTTAGGAGAGTACCTATAAAATGAATTAGTGATCTATAGAACATTTACTGTGCTCACAGTCTGTAATAACATTATTTCTAAAAAAAAAATTCTAAATGGTTACCACATTAAAATTTCTTATCTTAGGAACCCTGCCTTTAACAATTTGAAAATAAAGTAGAACTATATTGTCTTTTATAATTTGAAGAAATTTTATTATCCTCACACTTCTAAAAGTAAAAATGGATGTTTACAACTTTTCTCATCACTAGATAAAAGTGTTTTGAGCTCTTTGGGAAGAAAGTGGTGTTATCTTCTCAGCATAAAATGTTGAGTTGTGAATTATTGTTATTATTATTGTTATAACTTACCATCAGAAATCCACTGTAAATAATCAGTCTCTAAATAATAATCTGCAATGTAGATCTATTCCCATGAAGAAGCAAGATGCAGAGATCTGACAACACTGTGGAAGTCAAAATGTCACTTAAAAAAGAATTTTGTGCTCTTATAAAAACAAACAAATAAATAAAATCATGCCTCCTATCACTTATACATGTTTTCAACACTTTGTATTGGCATATTGGCCCTGAACGAAAATTTGATCAGTCTGTCCTGTGAGAAATTTAAATTTATCAGTTATGCCCATAAACCTCTCTTCTGTGTAATATTTCAGTTGCTTTAGGAAAAATAAAATCTATTCTATTTAGGATTTTTTATTTGATTCGATTATTATGCAAATATGTTAAGCTGGATGTAAGCTTATTTAATAATAGGCTAGCTTTTATGTAATCAATAATAATGGTGATATGTTTCCTGTATCATCCAGGGTGATCTTTGATTCAGTTTCAATTATTTCATAAGTGACTAATATAATAGTGACCATGCATGGTGCAAACAAAATAAGTCAAAATGTATATGTGGTTTTCTTTTTTTTTTTCTAACCAAATAACCAGCTTTTGCAGTGGATTTATTCCATTGCCAATACATATAAGTAAGAAATCCATTCCCCATTTACCAAGATATTAACTCATAATGGGATTAGAGGAAACTTGTCTAATCCATATCCTTTAATAAGAATGGAGAATTAAGCTAAGCCTCCAAATACATAATCAGAAATTAACATTCTGTAAAACAGATGTGACTATATCTCTTTTTGCACAGTGACGTGCAAACATAAAACCTACAGGATCACTCTTGATACACAGAAGTATTATTTAACAGATAAAATAAAGCATCTAGAATCTGAAAATTTATTACTAAATATATGGCTTCCTGTTGTATCTTCTTTTAATGTATATATTGCTGAATGGATTATACTGTGAGCGTATAATCAGAAACAGCTTTGCACTTTCTCAAATGACCTCCAGCTGGCTCTGAGACACCTTTTTTCCCACCACTGATGGGACAGTTTTCTGGATTTAAGAAGACAGCCTACACAGATCATGCCTATCACCTTCTTTAACTGTTTCTCTGCTAACAATCTCATCTAGTTTAAGTGGGAAAGGAAATATACTCATCTTCACAGGGAGTTCTGTCTTTGTATAAATTTCCTTTAAAAAAATATCTTCTTAAGGAACCACTTGGCTTCCCTTTTGTATAGGTTGGGGGAAAAAAAAATAGTATAATGTAGGAGAGGAAAAGAGGCAATGGGGTAAGTGGGTAAAAGTCCAGAGGGGTAATCTCTGAACAAGTCATGCAGAGATGGTTCAGCCCCTCTTTGCAGAAAGTACTGGGATGTGGCACTCATATTCTCATCCAAAGATGAATTATGAGTTTACATAACTTTGAAAAAGGAGAGAAAATATTGTTTATCATTTTTTACATTAGTATTCTAGGATTAGTCAGAAGTTTGAATAAAGGTACAATATTAAGGAGGATAAAGAAGGGAAAATGCTTTCTCAAAGAATCAAGGTGTGATATTCTTTTAGGTGATCACAATATTCCAGCTTTAAATATTGCTATTTTGTTACCACTTCTGTCCTCATTTAACAGAATTTTTTTTTTAACTTAAAATGCAATGCATATTGTTGGCCACAGTTTTAATTTTCTTTGATCCTAAGCGTCTGCCTATGATGTGGGGGACCCAGGTTCAATCCCTGGGTTGGGAAGATCCCCTGGAGAAGGAAATGGCAACTGACTCTAGTATTCTTGCCTGGAAAATCCCATGGACTGAGGAACCTGGTAGGCTACAGTCCATGGGGTCGCAAAGAGNAATTTTCTTTGATCCTAAGCGTCTGCCTATGATGTGGGGGACCCAGGTTCAATCCCTGGGTTGGGAAGATCCCCTGGAGAAGGAAATGGCAACTGACTCTAGTATTCTTGCCTGGAAAATCCCATGGACTGAGGAACCTGGTAGGCTACAGTCCATGGGGTCGCAAAGAGTCAGACACGACTGAGTGAGTTCACTTTCCACTTTCCAATACCTCACTTACAAAAAGTTGTAATACTTCACTTACAAAAGATTCTAATCCTTTATAGCACAAGCAAACTACAACTGAAGTATGAACTAAGTCACTTCAGTCATATCCAACTCTTTGCAACATGGCAACATGTATGGATCAGAGCCCTCCAGAACTATGGTCTATGGAAATCTCTGCCTTTGGAATTCTCCAGGCAAGAATACTGGAGTGGATTGCCATTTCCTCCTCCAGGAGTTCTTCCTGACCTGGAAATCTAGCCCTCATCTCTTATGTTTCCTGCATTGGCAAGTGGATTCTTTACCACTCATCTGAAGTGTACAGAGGATAATATCTAAAATGTAACTTGACAGACAAACTCTGTTTAGCCAAGAACCTATTTGAAAAGAATGTTTTTAAAGATTGTATAGGACAAAAAGGGCTACTTACATAAAATACAAAGGCCTTTCATTCAGGAGGAAAATATGTTTTATCCCTCACTTCTCCAATAAACAGAACAAAAAATAAGCTCAGATATTGCATTATTACTTCCCTCATCAAAGGATTCAAATCAAAAAGATTTGATGAAAATTAAAAAAACAGTTTTAGCAACTAAATTGGCTTTTTTATTATTCCCTGTCCTATGAACTGCTAGACACTATGACTTTCCAAACAACTGTGGGCATAAATGTTACAATATGAAATAAATAACAATATTAAAAATCAAATAAGTGTCAATTGATGGTTATATCTTGCAATCTCAAAAGGATAAGATGTTCAGGAAAGATACATGGTGATGGTAGAACTGAATTTTAGTGAAACGGTCAGTTCAGTTGCTCAGTCATTTCTGACTGTTTGCAACCCCATGGACTACAGCTTGCCAGGCTTCCCTGTCCATTATCAACTTCTGGAACTTGCTGAAACTCATGCCCATAGAGTTGGTGATGCCATCCAACCATCTCATCCTCTGTTGTCCCCTTCTCTTCCTGCCTTCAGGTTTTCCCAGCATCACGCTCTTTCCTAATGAGTCAGCTGTTGACATTAGGTGGCAAAGTATTGGAGATTCAGCTTTATCGTCNCATCTCATCCTCTGTTGTCCCCTTCTCTTCCTGCCTTCAGGTTTTCCCAGCATCACGCTCTTTCCTAATGAGTCAGCTGTTGAAATTAGGTGGCAAAGTTTTGGGGATTCAGCTTTATCGTCAGTCTTTCCAATGCATATTAAAGATTGATTTCCTTTGGGATTGACTGATTCGATCTCCTTGAAGTCCAAGCGACTCTCAGTTCAGTTCAGTTCAGTCACTCAGTCGTGTCCGACTCTTTGTGACCCCATGAATCGGAGCACGCCAGGCCTCCCTGTTCATCACCATCTCCCGGAGTTCACTCAGACTTATGTCCATCGAGTCCGTGATGCCACCCAGCCATCTCATCCTTGGTCGTCTCCTTCTCCTTCTGCCCCCAGTCCCGCCCAGCATCAGGGTTTTTTCCAATGAGTCAACTCTTCTCATGAGGTGGCCAAAGTACTGGAGTTTCAGCTTTAGCATCATTCCTTCCAAAGAAATCCCAGGGCTGATCTCCTTCAGAATGGATTGGTTGGATCTCCTTGAGTCCAAGGGACTCTCAAGAGTCTTCTTCAACACCACAGTTCAAAAGCATCAATTCTTTGGCTCAGTCTTCTTCACAGTCCAACTCTCACATCCATATTTTACCACAGGAAAAACCATAGCCTTGACTAGATGGACCTTAGTTGGCAAAGTAATGTCTCTGCTTTTGAATATACTCTCTAGGTTGGTCGTAACTTTTCTTCCAAGGAGTAAGCATCTTTTAATTTCATGGCTGCAATCACCATCTGCAGTGATTTTGGAGCCCCCCAAAATAAAGTCTGAGACTGTTTTCACTGTTTCCCCATCTATTTCCCATGAAGTGATGGGACCGGATGCCATGATCTTCATTTTCTGAATGTTGAGCTTTAAGCCAACTTTTTCACTCTCCTCTTTCGCTTTCATCAAGAGGCTTTTTAGCTCCTCTTCACTTTCTGCCAGGTGAAGTGAAAGTGATTTCGTTCAGTCCTGTCTTACTCTTTGTGACCCTGTAGACTGTAGCCTATCAGGCTCCTCCATCCATGGGATTTTCCAGGCAAGAATGCTGGAGTGGGTTGCCGTTTCCTTCTCCAGGGGATCTTCCCGACCCAGGAATCGAATAGGAATCGAACCCGGGTCTCCCACATTTCAGGCAGACGCTTTACCATCTGAGCCACGGAAGTCCAAGCGACTCACAAGAGTCTTCTTCAATACCACAGTGAAAGTGTTCTGCTGCTGCTGCTAAGTTGCTTCAGTCATGTCTGTCTCTGTGCGACCCCATAGATGGTAGCCCACCAGACTTTGCTGACCCTGGGATTCTCCAGGCAAGAACACTGGAGTGGATTGCCATTGCCTTCTCTGACAGTGAAAGTGTGGGTAAAACTTAAAAAGAGTTCTGAATTTAAAAAGTAATGACTATTTGCAGATGCAGGCCCTGGGGTCACAAAGACTGACAAGAATTAGCAACTGAACAACAGACAATAGTGATTCCCTATTTTTATAGGTTGTATTCTATTATACTCCATTAAAAGTTATTACAAAATAATAGATATAACTCCCTGTGCTATACAATATATCCTTACTGTTTACCTATTTTATGCATAGTAGTTTGTATCTCTTAAATCTAAATTCTTACTTTTCCCCTTCCCCTTTCCTTCTCCCTTTTGGTAACCACTGGTTGGTTTTCTATACCTATAGCTGTTTCTGTTTTGCATATACATTCATTTGTTTTTGTTTTCTTTTTATTTTGTATGTACAAATAGATCAGGAAATATTAGAAACAAGGACAGACTTTATTTTCTTGGGCTCCAGAATCACTGCAGATGGTGACTGCAGCCAGAAAAGTTAAAAAAAAAAAAAAAAAAGCTTGCTCCATGGGCTGGGGCGGGGCGGGGAACTATGGCAAATTTAAACAGCATATCAAAAAGCAGAGACATTACTTTGCCAACAAAGGTCCGCATAGTCAAAGCTATGGTTTTTCAAGTAGTCATTTATGCATGGGAGAGTTGGACCATAAAGAAAGCTGAAGAATTGATGCTTTTGAACTGTGATATTGGAGAAGACTCTTGAGAGTCTCTTAGACTGCAAGGAGATCAAACCGGTCAATCCTAAGATTTATTTCCTTTAGGATTAATTAGAAGGAATTAGAAGGGCTGATGCCAAAGCTCTAATACCTTGGCCACACGATGGTAGGAGTCAACTCATTGGGAAAGACCCTGATGCTGGGAAAGATTAAAGGCAGGAGGAGAAGGGGATGACAGAGGATGAGATGGTTGGATGGTATCACTGACTCAATGGACATGAGTTTGA
The DNA here is from genome assembly GCA_006410675.1 of Oreotragus oreotragus. Lineage (NCBI taxonomy): Eukaryota > Metazoa > Chordata > Mammalia > Artiodactyla > Bovidae > Oreotragus > Oreotragus oreotragus. The sequence goes on from SJYX01002573.1 coordinate 32,872, forward strand.
GTAAACTCTGAGAGATGATGAAGGACAGGGATGTCTGGTGTCCTGCAGTCCATGGAATCACAAAGAGTCTGACATGACTGAGTGACTGAACAACATGTGAGTAAACCATACAGTCTCTCGTCTTTCTCTATCTGATTGATTTCAGAAAGCCTAATACTTCCTAGGTCCATCACATTCCCTTTTATATCTAGCCTGAGGAATCACATTGTGTTGTTTCTGCTACAATGGAAAATGAGTTGCCTGTTCAGTACAAGGGAAGGCAATTGTATGTATTTTTTGAAAGGTGAGCGGCAAAGTTAGGGGAGAGCATGAGGAACCAGGTATATTACAGTGGCCATTTTAGAAAATAAAATCCGCTGTACAACTTGTTTAAGAAGAAGTAACTTTCTGTATTATATTATTATAATTGAAATATAATAAGTCTAATAAGAACATAAACATGACTAAAAAAGACAACAGAAGAGAATGGTTAATATAGTCAAAGTTTTTTTAATTGTGTACTTAAACCAGGGAATATTGTACAGCTCAGAGTTCTCCATACCTGGCCTCTAGCTATTTTTCAATTACAGTTCAGGCTTTCCTTCTCTAGTTTGTTCTCTTGGTGGTTTCAGTTCATGGGTTTCTGCTCCAGTAAGCCATGACTCGTGTGTTTACCTGTTTCTTCAGTTTAGGAGACAGCAATTCACCCAATTTTCTACTCCTCTTTTATGCATTCAAGAAAGGTTATTGACTTTTCAGCTTTTTCATCTTTTTACTTGTAAGGACATAAAAGCAGCTTTCAGGCTTCTTGTATGCAGATCCAGAAATCAGAGTCTTTATCATTTAAAAAATTATTTCCATTTATTAATTATCCTTCATAGCCTTTGTCAACCCTGGACAAAGTGTTGACATATGTATATTATATATAATATATATATATATATATTAGATATGTTATATATATATTAGATATAACCTTTTTGAAATATTTTTCCTTTACTATATAAATGTGAAAATTCAATGAAAGCAGATATTTTGACATTTATAATTACTACTATTCCTCCAATACCTATACCAGTGGCTAGCAATTAATACAAGTTAAATAAACACTTGAAGAAGGAAAGCAGAAAAAAAATTTATTCCCCAATGTTATGGGAAATATCAAACAACAAATAAGTGTCATATTTTAAAATAAATGCTGCAATATATTATATATATAATATAAACATATAATAAGTATACACCTATGTTTTCAAAGTATATGAAGAGTTGAAATTCTTTAAAATATTAAATGCAGTTCTAGACTAAATGTTATTGCCCTTTATATTACATAGACATGCAATCAGTCTAGAACAAGACTGGAGTAGCATTGGTAGAAAGATGGACAGGATTCTACTGGAAAGATATGGATGTTTCACAAAAACTCAAACCAATGAAAAAGAGCAGTCAGTTTTGCAGGATGCTGAAATAGAACTAAAAAGTAAAAAAAGAAGATAGTAGAAAGAACTGCTGCATAAAAGAACACTTGTTTTGTTCAGTCTAGAACAAGACTGGAGTAGCATTGGTAGAAAGATGGACAGGATTCTACTGGAAAGATATGGATGTTTCACAAAAACTCAAACCAATGAAAAAGAGCAGTCAGTTTTGCAGGATGCTGAAATAGAACTAAAAAGTAAAAAAAGAAGATAGTAGAAAGAACTGCTGCATAAAAAAACACTTGTTTTGTTTTTATATTTGTGTTTTTTTACTTAGCGTGGAGTTTGACTTGTTTCAACATAACTTTTTTTCTTTGTGTATGTGTGTGTAATTATAGTTTCATCTATCTGGGGCAATAGCACTTAGGTTTATTTTCCTGTTTCTCTATTTGAACAAATTTGTTATACCTCAATGGGAAGAATGGATAAAATTGTCACAGAGAATGGCCCTGATGGGCTAAACCCAAGCTATATACACGTGGTCACCTAGTAAGATGGAACAGAGAACTGGGCTATGGCACAAGTTGTATTTATGCTGGGGCAAGCTCCAAAATCACTGAAGATGATGACTAAAGCCATTAAAAGACACTTGCTCCTTGGAAGAAAAGCTATAACAAAGCCAGACAGTGTATTAAAAAGAAGAGACATCACTCTGTCAAAAAGAGGTCCATATAGTCATGTACGGAAAGTGTTGGACCATAAATACCAACAGTAGTCATGTACGGATGTGAGTATTGGATCATATATGCAAACAAAATGATTCTTTTCAATTGTGGTGCTGGAGAAGACTCTTGAGAGTTACTTGGATTGCAAAGATATCAAACCAGTCAATAATAAAGGACATCAACCCTGAATATTCACTTTAAGGACTGATGCTGAAGCTGAAGCTTCAATTTTATTTTGCCACTTGATTTTAAGTGCTGGCTCATTGGAAAAGACCTTGATGCTGGGAAAGATTGAAGGCAGGAGGAGAAGCTGGCAGCAGAGAATGAGTTAATTAGATGGTATCATGACTAAATGGACATGAATTCAAGTAAACTTTGGGAGATAGTGAAGGACAGAGGTTTCTGATGTACTGAAGTCCATGGGGTTGCAAAGAGTCAGACAGGACTTGGCAACTGAAAAACAACAACAACATCAACAAAGTGTACTTATTTTTATGTGTTTTATTACATTACGGTGAATGGTAAAGATTAGTTAACCTCACTCTTCTCTAAATTCTCTTGTTTGAAAAAAATAGTGCCTTGCATATGACTGCATTATTGTATCTTATCTATTTAATACTCATGAAAGATAGTTTTCTATATTTTCCAGCTTAGTAAAACAAAATACTTTAACTTCTCAAAAATACCTTCAAATACCCATTTTGATCTATCCACAGGTTAAACAAAGTGGTGTTTACCTACCACAACTCACCCACAAACCAAAAGGATGAATTCACTAACAGCTTCTTGAAATTTCTTGCCAATTGGTCAGAGAAGCAATATACGAGAGAATATAAACCAATTAACAAAATTCAAGTAAATTTAAAAAAAGGTTGATTTATTTTCTTAGAAAGTTTGAATAAAATTCTCTAAGACTCATCTTTTTATATATAAAGTGAAGATAATCATATTAATTATACCTGCTTAAAGTATAGAAATTGGTATGTTAAATAAATATAGGACATAGTTACTACTATGCATTTTGTTAATAACAAAACATTGTTTCTATGTAATTTAATGTCTTTTTATTTTCATAAATAAAATATGACACAGGTAAAGCTTTATAATTTTTTTTAAGAAAAATGACTACACATCCAAAATGGTTATGATTTTACCTAACCACATCTACACTTTGGCCTTTGTTCAATAATACATTATGTGTAATATGTTTTAGTTACGAAAGCTATTTCTTTCATTAGTAAAAAAGTGACAAGAATAATCAGAATATGTGGTGACTTTTAAGCACTAATTAGGAGCTAGTACTGCTTTGCTTAACATATTCAAAGTACCTATTTGCTTTTAATTATTAAAACCATGCAAGTAAGTCTTAAAGCTTTATATCAGTCTCCAGTCATACAGATAGTCCTAGTGACATTATTGCCAGGAAGGGGAATTCAAATTCCATTACCTCCCATTATCTCTCAAGGCATTTTACCTCCTCTACCTTTAATTAAGTTAAAATCTCTTTCACTTTCATTAATGATTAAAACTAATTGGGTTTNACGGATGTGAGTATTGGACCATATATGCAAACAAAATGATTCTTTTCAATTGTGGCGCTGGAGAAGACTCTTGAGAGTTACTTGGATTGCAAAGATATCAAACCAGTCAATAATAAAGGACATCAACCCTGAATATTCACTTTAAGGACTGATGCTGAAGCTGAAGCTTCAATTTTATTTTGCCACTTGATTTTAAGAGCTGGCTCATTGGAAAAGACCTTGATGCTGGGAAAGATTGAAGGCAGGAGGAGAAGCTGGCAGCAGAGAATGAGTTAATTAGATGGTATCATGACTAAATGGACATGAATTCAAGTAAACTTTGGGAGATAGTGAAGGACAGAGGTTTCTGATGTACTGAAGTCCATGGGGTTGCAAAGAGTCAGACAGGACTTGGCAACTGAAAAACAACAACAACATCAACAAAGTGTACTTATTTTTATGTGTTTTATTACATTACGGTGAATGGTAAAGATTAGTTAACCTCACTCTTCTCTAAATTCTCTTGTTTGAAGAAAATAGTGCCTTGCATATGACTGCATTATTGTATCTTATCTATTTAATACTCATGAAAGATAGTTTTCTATATTTTCCAGCTTAGTAAAACAAAATACTTTAACTTCTCAAAAATACCTTCAAATACCCATTTTGATCTATCCACAGGTTAAACAAAGTGGTGTTTACCTACCACAACTCACCCACAAACCAAAAGGATGAATTCACTAACAGCTTCTTGAAATTTCTTGCCAATTGGTCAGAGAAGCAATATACGAGAGAATATAAACCAATTAACAAAATTCAAGTAAATTTAAAAAAAGGTTGATTTATTTTCTTAGAAAGTTTGAATAAAATTCTCTAAGACTCATCTTTTTATATATAAAGTGAAGATAATCATATTAATTATACCTGCTTAAAGTATAGAAATTGGTATGTTAAATAAATATAGGACATAGTTACTACTATGCATTTTGTTAATAACAAAACATTGTTTCTATGTAATTTAATGTCTTTTTATTTTCATAAATAAAATATGACACAGGTAAAGCTTTATAATTTTTTTTAAGAAAAATGACTACACATCCAAAATGGTTATGATTTTACCTAACCACATCTACACTTTGGCCTTTGTTCAATAATACATTATGTGTAATATGTTTTAGTTACGAAAGCTATTTCTTTCATTAGTAAAAAAGTGACAAGAATAATCAGAATATGTGGTGACTTTTAAGCACTAATTAGGAGCTAGTACTGCTTTGCTTAACATATTCAAAGTACCTATTTGCTTTTAATTATTAAAACCATGCAAGTAAGTCTTAAAGCTTTATATCAGTCTCCAGTCATACAGATAGTCCTAGTGACATTATTGCCAGGAAGGGGAATTCAAATTCCATTACCTCCCATTATCTCTCAAGGCATTTTACCTCCTCTACCTTTAATTAAGTTAAAATCTCTTTCACTTTCATTAATGATTAAAACTAATTGGGTTTGTTGTTGAAGCCTATCTAAAAAGATTTCTATTGGTTAAATAGGTTGACTTACAAATAGAATTGTTCTATAGACTCCAATCTGTCATATCAGGATTGGAGTTCATCAATTTTATTATTCTGTTTTCTGAATTTATCTCATTGGGAAAATTTCTTACATTCAACTTCTGGAGAATGTAGTTGTTGAATTTTTAGGCAGTGAGAGTTGTTTAACAGTGATAAAACTTAATCTTTGCATTTTTATGAAAAAACTGGCAAAACTGAAATTAAAAATGAAAAAAAAAAGTTTCCATTTATTTCAATACAAAGAATAAAGTTTATTGTATGAACCAAGAAAGAGAAACTATTTTTACTTATTTTGAGCTATAAAAAATAAGGCCTCAAAACCAACAAATGCTGTTCCAAATTCACAAGTGATGCTGTTTTACAAATTTTTCGACTCATGTAGTTCAACCATTGTACTGTAGCCAAGTCTCACTGGAGCTCTTTTAATCTTCTGCATCCACTGAGAAGATGGCAAGAATATAACCCTCAAAGCAGAAAAGAACTAGGATAAAACACAAGTACCAAACTCACTGGCCCATGGTTCACAGTAGGCTGAAAACAACAAACACTCACTCTTGGGCTTTTTTGCCTTAAGCTCTTTCCAAGGTCTATTGTACCTCTGGCAGAAAATATAATTTAGGAACAGTCTAAGGGGGATAAGATATAATTGAGATCTTTGTAAACTAGTACTGATTTAATTTACTTTCCATGTCCATGGTAGTGTGAATACTATCATAGGATATAGATATAATGTGCTGTCAGTTTGCAATTGAATACTCAGTTTCACACCCAGTTTTCATGCCCTGAATGATCATATTGCTTACAGTCATTTGAGATGTTACCAAGAGGTGGATGTGAAGCTTGTGCAATCACTACTATGACCATGACCGTGACTATGACTATGTCCTGCTCTTTGCAACCCCATGGACTGTAGCCCACCAGGCTCCTCTGTCCAAGGGTCTTTCCCAGCAGGCCTTTCCCACTGAAGTGGGTTGCCATCTCCCCCTCAAGGGGACTAGTTAAGTCTATGTAACTAATTAAATAGCTTACATAATGCAATGAAGTGTTACTGGACTGCATGTATTTCTGCATTCACCTTGAATATTTTAATGTGAGAAAAACCTAATTTCTTTAATTTTAGTGTATTTTCCCAAAGAAAGATCATTAAAAATTTTGGTCATGAATATGGAATAGAAAAAACAAAGAATGGCATTTTCAGTTTGCTAGAAGTATAGCATGTACAATTATGCCTATACTCTATAGGGGAACAAGAGAAAGTGGCTTATAAAAATGTTTTAGGGAATGTTATATAGCAATATACTTTAGTGTGGCTATTTGTAAAAATGTCAAATTTTATCCATTGAGAATATAAAGGATTTCCTTTAATACTTGTACATGGGAAGGCAGTGCACTAAATATAATGATGAGTTTCTACATTATTCTTCCCAACAACAGTAGTGTATGATATAAATGAATATTCTATATTATATATTGCAATCTGTTATTGGAAATATCAAAGATATATCAAGTCTGATAATAGTGATATTATCAGGAAAAAGGTAATCTTAAAATTTTGAAAATGTCATCTAAGGATAAATGCAGCAATAACAGTGACTTTCCAGTTATCATTGTTATTTTAATCTTTGATGAGAGAAACTCAATGCACTAAATGGATAAATCATTTTTTATCAGAGGAGGTATTTACCATCCCAAGAAGTTAAGAAAAACAATGATAGAAGAGCAGAACAAGTGGTGGATATACAAAAATTTCATCAAGTGGCAAAATCTTGAGCTTGAAAGCAAAGTTTTTAGAGTTTATTATTTTTTAAAGAATTTTTGATATGGGCCATTTTTAAAGTCATTATTGAATGTGTTACAACAGTCTTCTATTTTACGTTTTGTAGTTTTCAAGGCAAGGCATGGAGATCTTAGCTCCTCGACCAGGAATCAAACACCCACAGCCCTGCACTGGAAGGCAAAATCTTAACCACTGGACCATCCAGCAAGTTCCAAGAGTTTATTTTGAAACAGTACCGCTTATCATATAATTATTTTAAATATACAATTACATATAACGATTGTTAGTGATTAAAAAATTAAATATTTTATTGTGATTTAAGCATAAAACACTGTGTGAATAATCATAGCCTTTAAGAAAAACCATTGTTTTTAGAATGTTTAAGGCTCCCCTTCTGAATATTTAAAATATGTATATTATCAAACTTTGAATACATACAGAAAATTAAAGTTGGACAATTAAAAGACAATTTTTAGCAAATCAACAATGTAAATAAATCTTTGCAAAAAATTATTTAAATGTTACTTCCTGTACTAAACTTATATTCTGATTTGTCATTTTTCTATTTTGGTTTAATTTAAAATATTTAATTTATGTTTAGGTAGTTTGGCATTCTATATATAAGGACATATCTAAAATCAGTTTAAGAAATAATTATTAATAAGTAAATGTTGAAAAATGTAGTTTCTATTATCTGCAGAACCTCATTTTCTACATTTCTTATGAAATTCTTTGTTAGGTCAGGTAGTGCTCTGGTGTTCACTTTATATTTCTTAGAGCCCATCACAGCTAGATAATTCCCCATGCATCAATGAATGATGAAAATCCAGAGTTGAATTTTAATATTTCCAATTCTAAGTAATTCAGTGGAGAGTAAAGATCTACCCTAGATGTACTTTCCTTCAAGCAATGCCACATACTACAGTCATTCAGAAACCTCAGAGGCCAATGGCTCAGCAGTACAAGGCTCAAACTGGCAACATGCCTGCAGCAGCATTAACTTTTGATTTTTGCTGGTGCTTGTTCTCAATTTTTAATATTGCACATAAGTGTCAGAATTCAGATTGTCATATAATGGCAAAACACAAATGCAGTGAGATCCATGGCTCTCCTTCAACCTTTCTTGATTTCCCTTGACCCTCCTTAATCATGCAACTTATCTCTAAGAACTATGATCAACACTTAATGATGCCTACACACTTGGAAGGAATGATAAAGTGAAGAGTGAAAAACACTTTGAAAGTATGATCTAACACCATACACAAAAATAAACTCAAAATGGATTAAAGATCCATTTGATACTGGCACAAAGATAGAAAAATAGATCAATGGAACAAAATAGAAAGCCCAGAGATAAATCCATGCACCTATGGACACCTTATCTCACTTAATGATGCCTACACACTTGGAAGGAATGATAAAGTGAAGAGTGAAAAACACTTTGAAAGTATGATCTAACACCATACACAAAAATAAACTCAAAATGGATTAAAGATCCATTTGATACTGGCACAAAGATAGAAAAATAGATCAATGGAACAAAATAGAAAGCCCAGAGATAAATCCATGCACCTATGGACACCTTATCTTTGACAAAGGAAGCAAGAATATACAATGGAGAAAAGACAATCTCTTTAACAAGTGGTGCTGGGAAAACTGGTCAACCACTTGTAAAAGAATGAAACTAGAACACTTTCTAACACCATTCACAAAAATAAACTCAAAATGGATTAAATATCTAAATGTAAGACCAGAAACTATAATACTACTAGAGGAGAACATAGGCAAAACACTCTCCAAAATAAGTCACAGCAGGATTCTCTATGACCCACCTTCCAGAATATTGGAAACAAAAGCAAAACCAAAAAAATGGACCTAATTAAACTTAAAAGCTTCTGCACAACAAAGGAAACTATAAGCAAGGTGAAAAGATAGCTTTCAGAATGGGAGAAAATAATAGCAAATGAAGCAACTGACAAAGGATTAATCTCAAAATTATACAAGCAGCTCATTCAGCGCAATACCAGAAAAAAATAAATGACTCAATCAAAACATGGGCCAAAGAACTAAACAGACATTCCTCCAAATAAGACACACAGATGGCTAACAAACACGTGAAAAGATGCTCAACATCACTCATTATCAGATAATGTAAATCAAAACCACAATGAGGTACCATTTCACTCAGGTCAGAATGATTGCTTTCAAAAAGTCTACAAACAATAAATGCTGGAGAGGCTGTGGAGAAAGGGGAGCCCTCTTACACTGTTGTTGGGAATGCAAACTAGTACAGCCACTATGGAGAACAGTGTGGAGATTCCTTAAAAAACTGGAAATAGAACTGCCTTATGACCCAGCAACCCCACTGTTGGGCATACAATTCAGATGTCCATCAGCAGTTGAATGGATAAGAAAGCTGTGGCAAATATACACAATGGAATATTACTCAGCTATTAATAAGAATGCATTTGAATCAGTTCTAATGAGGTGGATCAAACTGGAGCCTGTTATTCACAATGAAGTAAGTCAGAAAGAAAAACACCAATACAGTATATTAATGCCTGTATGTGGAATTTAGAAAGACAATAATGACAGCCCTATAGATGAGACAGCAAAAGAGACACAGATATAAAGAATAGACTTTTAAACTGTGTGGGAGAAAGCAAGGGTGGGAGGACTTGAGAGAATAGCATTGAAACGTTTGTATTAGCCTATGTGAAACACGTGACCAGTCCAAGTTCAATGCATGAAACAGGGTACTCAAAGCCATTGCACTGGAACAACGGAGAGGGATGGGATAGGGAGGGAGGTGGGAGGGGTTTTGGGATGGGGGACACATGTACACCTGTGGCTGATTCATGTCAACATATGGTAAAAACCATCACAGTATTGTAAAAGTAATTAGCTCCCAATTAAAATAAATACATCAAATTTAAAAAAAGGATGATCTGCAGCAAACAAAAGAGTTATGTAGTTTTCATTCTGTGGCTCTTGTCTACCTGTGCTTGTTGACTGAAGTCCATTTCTGATACTCCTGATGATTTTGCTGTGAAATCCAAAAGTAAATCAAAATATGGATCCTCGATAAACTCAGTAATGAAAAGATGAAGAAAAGTAAACATTCCTGCAAAAATTATTTGCTTTTTATTAGGCACATTAGACTAGAGACCAACTAATAATTTATAATTCTATAATATATAATTCAAAATATAATTCTCTCTACCAATGAGAGAAACAGTTATGTAATGGTAAGCAAAGAGCTATATCTTTAGATGTACTTAAATATGTATAGCTATGAGACATGAAATGTGTCAACTTGTCACCCCAGCTTAAAAGAAAACTCTGAAAGATCAAAATAATTGTTTTAATACCTATTTACTAAAATATAAACAATTTTATCATACCAATATTCCTCAGTTTCTTGCTTAAAGGTGATTTACTTTTAATTTAAGATAGTTCTAATTAGCTTAGTATTTCAGTTTCAAATCACATAAACATGACAGTCAGGAAAATAACAAGGGAAAGGAAAAAATTCTGAGAGAAAACAAACTACTCCATTAGGAAATTTTTGTGCCCTCCCCACCAATAAAAAGCGGGGGGGGACACAAAACGTAAAAGGCAACAATCTGAGATGATGTTGTGCAAGACTACGTGACCCCACATTGCACAGTCAACGTCAAGGCTATACCTGCATAAATTTAAGCACAATTATGTAATTACTTCTTAGAACAGCAACTTTGAATATTAAATAAAGACCTCAATACTTTCCCTGAAAAATTTAGAAGACTGTAGTCATGTATGGATGTGAGAGTTGGACTGTGAAGAAAGCTGAGCACCGATGAATTGATGTTTTTGAACTGTGGTGCTGGATAAGACTCTTGAGAGTCTTTTGGACTGCAAGAAGGTCCAACCGCTACATCCTAAAGGAGATCAGTCCTGGGTGTTCATTGGAAGGACTGATGTTAAAGCTGAAACTGCAGTACTTTGGCCACCTCATGAGAAGAGTTGACTCATTGGAAAAGACTCTGATGCTGAGAAGGATTCGGGGTAGGAGGAAAAGGGGATGACAGAGGATGAGATGGCTGGATGGCATCACGGACTCGATGGACGTGAGTCTGAGTGAATTCCAGGAGTTGGTGATGGACATAGAGGCCGGACATGCTGCAATTCATGAGGCTGCAAAGAGTCAGAGATGACTGAGCAACTGAACTGAACTGAACTGAAGGCTCTCTCTACATATGCACATATGTGTATAATTTATAAAATTTAAATAGGCTTTCTGTGAATATCATTTAAATTTGAGCCAGTATATTGAAGTGCCTAGCTAATAATAAATATTAAATAGAAAGTTTTCCAAAGGAAAAAGACAAGATAGGTCTGCCCAAAATTCACTTAGAATGCACTTGTAGAAAAATGGTAGATTTCAAGATGATTTTTTTCTATTTATACATAATAATCTATAAATAACTCACACTCTTTTATAATTAGAATAATGCATAAAAATATACATGTTGTTTTAAAGTTCATTAGTAGTTGGGAAAAATGTAGTAAAAATTCATTGCACACCTATGCCTTACCTATTTATTGTTGTTCAGTCACTCAGTCCTGTCTGACTTTTTCAGCCCCATGAACTGCAGCATGCCGGGCTTCCCTGCCATTCACCATCTCCTGAAGTTTACTCAAACTTGTGTCTATTGAGTTGGTGATGCCATCCAACCATCTCGTTCTCTGTTGTCCCATTTTCCTCCCACTTTTGGTCTTTCCTAGAATCAAGGTCTTTCCCAGTGACACATCTTTTCACATAAGGTGGCCAAAGTATTGGAGTGTCAGCTTCAACATCGGTCCTTCCAATGAATATTCAGGGCTGATTTCCTTTAGTATTGACTGGTTGGATCTCCTTAAATTCCAAGGGACTCTCAAGTGTCTTCTCCAACACCATAGTTCAAAAGCATCAATTCTTCAATGCTCAGCCTTCATTATGGTCCAACTCTAACATCCATGCATGGCTACTGGAAAAACCATAGCTTTGACTAGATGGACCTTTGTTGGCAAAGTGATATCTCTGTTTTTTAATATGCTGTCTAGGTTTGTCACAGCTTTTCTTCCAAGGAGCAAATGTCTTTTAATTTCAAGGTTGCTGTCAGTGATTTGGAGCCCAAGAAAATAGTCAGTCACTGTTTCCATTGTTTTCCCACCTACTTGCCATAAGTGATGGGACCGGATGTTATGTTAGTTTTTTGAATATTGAATTTTAAACCAGATGTTTCACTCTCATCAAGAGGCTTTTCAGTTCCTCTTAGTTTTCTGCCATAAAGGTGGTGTCATCGGCATATCTGAAGTTATTGATATTTCTCCCAGCAATCTTGATATCAGTTTGTGCTTCATCCAAGGCTATGTATTGCTTATTTGAGCAGAATATGTTATAAGAGATTTTTGTGTGGATGTTTCTGTAGGCAGAAGGATTTCTAAAGGCCTAGAGGCCTAAATTTCTAGAGGCCTAAAATATTCTTCTTTGACATATTAATCATTATAAATTGGTTATTTTCAGAGAAACAGCACATGGGGAATGACTCTGAAAACCAAAGAGAAGCTGACTTTTTGTATGAAAAGGCAACAAATTTAACTTTTACTTTGATCTGGTTTCGATCCCTGGGTAGGGAAGATCACCCGGAGAAGGGAAAGGCTACCCATTTCAGTATTCTGGCCTGGAGAATTCCATGGACTATAATCCATGAGTCACAAAGAGTCAGACAGGACTGAGAGACATTCACTTTCACTTTATAATTGTAACAGAAATGTCCATGTACTTGAATGACTCACTTCTGTACCTGAAGCAGGAGAATGACCAAATATCTGGAAACTCATCAATGGCGAAGACAACGACTTAATCCTACAATACAATCTTCCTTGTTTACTATGTGTTTTCTTGTAATACCCATGACTGTCTTTTCTCTCAACACCCTATTCTATCTTTTGCAGAGGATGGTATTTAATATACAGGCTTTGGACATTTTGATGAGTTATTCAGTTTTTTTTTTTTAATCTCTCCCATATATATGTGTTATCAAACTTTGCTTGATTTTTTCTTGTTCATCTGTTTAATGTCAATGTAATTATTAGGCAAGCTGAAGAACATAGAAGTGTAGAAAAAAATTTATTTCTTCCCAACATCTCCATAATATAATCCTCAGAGGAAAGGGCATTCCCAAGTTAGTGTATTTTCAGGGGACCTATGTTCTGTTTTGATATTAAAGTAGAAGAGAAGAAGAATAGACACAGATGCAGTTATTAGGTACAGGACAAGATCTGGGGAAAAAGTGATTGCTTGGGAAATTCCACTGTTGTGATGAAAATCTCTGCAGCAGACATTCACCTCATGATTATCTGTTACATGTTGGATGCCTGAGGCTGACTTCAGGCATTATTCAAAAATAGAGAACAAACAAAATGATCAAGACTTGTTTGCCATCTCTTGGTTTTGCTTTAGTCTGTACACATATTTCATGTTTTTGTGCTGTAAATACATGTCTTCTCTGTGGTTAAGAAAGAGAGTCACTAGACACAGCTTCAAGTGAAGCTACTTCACGTTTATAATAATGGATCCTTAAAGGCAATGGGTAAATTTTAGTGGAAACAGTGACTGATTTTATTTTGGGAGACTCCAAAATCACTGCAGGTAGTGACTGCAGCCATGAAATTAAAAGACACTCCTTGGAAAAAGAGTTATGACCAACATAGACAGCATCTTATAAGGCAGAAGCATTACTTTGCCAACAAAGGTCTGTCTAGTCAAGGGTATGATTTTTCCAGTAATCATGTATGGATGTGAGAGTTAGATTATAAAGAAAGCTAAGAGCCGAATAATTGATGCTAATGTACTGTGGTGCTGGAGAGGACTCTTGAGAGTTCCTTCGACTGCAAAGAGACCCAACCAATTCATCCTAAAGGAAGTCAGTCTTGAATATTCATTGAAAGGACTGATGCTGAAGCTGAAACTCCAATACTTTGGCACCTGATGTGAAGAACTGATTCACTGGAAAAAACCCTGATGCTGGGAAAGATTTAAGGCAGGAAGAGAAGGGGATGACAGAGGATGAGATGGTTGGATGGCATCNAAGGACTGATGCTGAAGCTGAAACTCCAATACTTTGGCACCTGATGTGAAGAACTGATTCACTGGAAAAAACCCTGATGCTGGGAAAGATTTAAGGCAGGAAGAGAAGGGGATGACAGAGCATGAGATGGTTGGATGGCATCACCAACTCAATGGACATTAGTTTGAGTAAACTCTGGGTGTTGGCGATGGACAGGGAGGCCTGGCATGCTGCAATCCATGAGGATGCAAAGAGTCAGACATGACTGAGCAACTGAACTCAGCTGAAATGAAGTTTTCTTAACTAGCTCTTGCAGAGAAGATTTGGAAAGGGCGTTTGTTATCCTGACTCTAGTCATATGTCTCTATCTGAATAAATTGTAGTCTTGGGAATATGACACTAAAACAGAACAGGATGTTCTGAGGCTCTCCAGATACAAATCCTCTCAGGGTACCAGATTTCTTGTCGGTAAAAAATAGGCTTAATTTAGTTTCCTGGGTTTTGCCTGAGTCAAATAATTGCATATAAGAGAAGGGATGGAATGCAGAAACAATGGAAGAGCAATATAATAATAAAAGTACACTTACGGAGAAGGTCCTAGTCCTTCTTCAAGGACTATACACAACAATATATTTGAGTTTTTCTTTAGGAACTAACAAAACTCAACATTCAAAGAAAAAAAAAAAAAAAAACTAACATCATGTATCTGGTCCCATCTCATTTCATGGTAAATAGAAGGGGAAAAAGTGGAAAGTGTAACAGATTTTATTTTCTTGGGCTCCAAAATCAGTGTGCACAGTGACTGCAGCCACAAAATTAAAAGATGCTTGCTCCTTGGAAGGAAAGCTATGACAAACTTAGTCAGTATATTAAAAAATGGAGTTGAAAAACAGACATCACTCTGCCAACAAAGGTCCATATATTCAATGTTTTGGTTTTCCAGTAGCCAGGTACAGATGTGAGAGTTGGACCATAAGGAAAGCTGAGTGTCAAAGAAGTGATGTTTTTGAACTGTGGTACTGGAGAAATCTCTCTCTTGAGAGTCCCTTGGACTGCAAAATAAAACCAGTCAGTCCTAAAGGAAATCAAACTTGAATATTCATTGGAAGGGCTAATGCTAAAGCTGAAACTCCAATACTTTGTCTACCTGGTGCAAAATGCCAACTCATTGGAAAAGACCCTGATGATGGGAAAGATCAAATGCAAAAGGGGAAGAGGGCAGTAGAAGATGAAATGTTTGGTTAGCATCACTGGCTCAATGGATATGAATTTGAGCAAACTCCAGGAGACAGTGATGGGCAGAGAAGTGCTGCAGTCTATGGAGAGGCAAAGAGTCAGACACTACTTAACTACTGAACAACTACAACTACAACAACAACAAGAACCAAGATCACCAGTCAGGTGGAAGATGGCAAGTTCAGGATGAGCACAAGGTTTCCATAGCACCACCCTGTAACCTCACCAACAATCAGATGAAAGTCTGCACACAGTGGAAGATAAAAGACTCTGATCCCTTCCCTCAAACAGTTTTCCCTTTAAAAACTTTAATAAAAATTTAAAAATAAAATAGCAAATGCTGATAAAAAAAAAAAAAAAACTTTAATAGTTTAGTGGAATCTTCTGAGCTGTTTTTTGCACACAAGTCCTCCTCTCCCCAGATTGCTGGCCTAATGAATAAAGCAGTCTTTCCTTTTCCAACCAACATTTGCTGCTTGGGTATTGACTTTCAGCTATGAGCAGCTGAACCTGAGTATAGAAAACAACATCATTAGACAGTCTTAAATTAAATGCTCACTCCTGAAATATGTTTAGAAACAGAGTAGCGTAATGACAACTGCACAAGGTCTGTATATGAGAGGAGTAATTCTCTGGAAGAAGAAATGCCAGGCATGTTGTATGCAGTTGTATGCAGTTCATGCTCTCTTGGAACAGGGATCCCCAAGGAAGAAATAAATGTTTCAAATAGAAAGGATTTGACACTTTACAAGAGACCACAAACCCAGGTCCTATGAAAACTACTGAGGGATGAATCACGTAAGCCTCAAAATATATGAAAAAAAAAAAAAAAGAGAGATATTATACAGAGTGAAGTAAGCCAGAAAGAAAAACACCAATACAGTATACTAACACATATATATGGAATTTAGAAAGATGGTAATGAGGACCCTGTATGCAAGACAGCAAAAGAGATACAGATGTGTAGAGCGGACTTATGGACTCTGAGGGAGAAGGAGAGGGAGAGGGAGAGGGTGGGATGATTTGGGAGAATAGCATTGAAATATGTATACTATCATGTAAGAAATGAACTGCCAGTCTATGTTCAATGCAGGATGCAGGATGCTTGGGGCTGGTGTATGGGATGATCTGGAGGGATGATGTGGGGTGGGAGGTGGGAGGAGGGTTCATGTTTGGGAGTTCGTGTAAAAAAATAAATAAATACAAAATAAAAATAAAAATAAAGCAAATAAAACTGATTTTTATAATGATGAAATCTCTAATAATCAAATTTTACTATGATTGAAACTGAGCAAGACCCTCTGATTCTGTCCAAAAGCCTTTTATTGTTCCCTGTGTCTAGGAAAGGCTTCAACATTCTAGTCCTTCCCTGAGTTCCACAGGATATATTCAAAAGGTTACTAAAAGGAAAAAAGGATGAATAGCCAAGAAATAATATGCATTGATAAAATAGGGTCCTGGGTCTTTCTCCAGAGATATACAAAACAATATATCTTTAAGTCCTTCTGTAGGAACTAAGGCCACCTCTTGGGTGGAGGATGGTAATTTCAGGCTAAGCACAAAATTTCTGGAAAATCCCCCTGTTACCTAACCACCAATCAGAAGAAAATCACATACCCTGCAACCCTCACTCCACTTTTTGCTTATAAAGCTCTTGCCCAAAACCATTCGATCTTTTGAGTATTAGCTGCCCATTCTCTTTGCTTTACCCTGCAATAAGTGCTTCTTTGTTCCAAACTCTGATATTTTGGTTTGGCTTCACTGTCTTTTGGGTACATGAACTTGTATTGGCAATGTGATGACAATCACATTACATCCGACTGATATTTATTAAGCGCCTATGCTCTGCCTAGCATACTATCTAGTTTGTCTCATTCAATTTTGAACAGAAGATCAATGAGATACATTTTATTATTATCTCTATACAGCAAATGGAGAAACTGAAACATTTCTAGTTTTATTAACTTAAGTTCACAGCCAGTTTTAAAAAAAAAAATGAGAGCGAGTCAAGATTCACAGTCAGATTTTATTTCAAATGTCATGTTCTTAACTAAATAGCCTGTTACATTTTTAGTTCCTCAAAGCAGGAATTGTGCTTTTTAAAATCTGTATGCTCAGTGCCTATAATTTCATCTGGCATACTGTATGTGAATATGTGCTTGTTTAATGACTACATAAATGTGGATGCATCTTCCAGCTTAGAAGTCTCAGACTTCCCTTTTTGAACTATTCTCAGCATGAAGTTTCATAAGAAGTAACTAATACTTCCTTCTTATTTATAAACCCAAAGAAAGATTGCACAGCAGGTATTTCCCCTCTAAATAATGCTGGATTTATTTGTCCATTTTTTCCAAAACTATGAATTGAGGGATTTCTATAAGTGTCTAGTACTCTTTTGGCCTTTATGACCAAAGAAAAATCTGCATGAGGAGTTTATATTCTAGTGGAAAAAAGAAGATGGATAATAAACAGTGAACATAATATAGAAATAAATTACCTACTATAGTAGAAAACAAATGCTATGGGAAAAATATGACATCAGTTCAGTTCAGTTATTCAGTCATGTCCGATTCTTTTGAGACCCCATGGACTGCAGCACGCCAGGTTTCCTTGTACATCACCAGCTCCCAGAGCTTGCTCAAATTCACGTCCATCATGTCAAGTAATGCTATCCAACCATCTCATCCTATATTGTCCCCTTCTCCTCCTGCCTTCAATCTTTCCCAGCATCAGGGGCTTTCCAAATGAGTCAGTTCTTCATATCGGGTGGCTAAAGTATTGGAGCTTCAGCTTCAGCATCAGTCCTTCCAATGAATATTCAGGATTTATTTCTTTTATGATGGGCTGGTTTGATCTCCTTTCCATCCAAGGGACTCTCAAAACATTATATAAGACATAATGTAAAGAAAATCCAGCAAGCAAGGGGTTAGAGAAAAGAAGGGAAGTAGTGATACAAAAATAGGCTGTACCACATGAACATGTTTCAGTAATTGCCATGAAAAAGCAAATTGACTTTTACTTTATTATAAATTTATTTTTATTTATTTATTTGACTGCTCCAGGTCTCAATTATGGCACATGATATCTTCCATTTTCCTTGCCGCATGCACAATCTCTAGTTCAGTTGTGCAAAATCTTAATTATAGCATGTAAGATCTAGTTCCCCCATCATGTGACTAGGTATCAAATCCAGGGCCTCTGCTTTAGGAGCCTGGAGTCTCAGCCAAAGACCAGCAGAGAACTCTGAAAGAGTCAATTCTTATAAAATGTGTGCATTTTCTTAATGTTTATTTTTAAAAGTTCTTTTAATAATCTCATTTTACTTTTGGTTTTAATTTTAACTCATTTTATTATATTAGTGCAAGCATAATAACATATCATGAAAGTCTTATGAACTAGAAAATAATTATTATGAACCTAGATTGTAGTACATATATAAAAATAAGAATTCCAACTAACATTTACATAATAGTGAATGAGATTTGAACTGTTTAAATAAAGTCAGTTTAAATGTCATTGCACTGGATTAAAAAAAAAGGAAAATGTGAATTTTAGTCATTTTTTAAATGCTGGATTCTGATTGATCAAACAGAAAGAAAAAAAGCATCATTTTTGTTTCCATAAAAAAGGTAAAGTATGTATTTTATTTTCTCATTCTATAGGACTATATACAGAAGTAAGAAAAGCATTAATATTTTCACTTCTTGGGGAAATATAGAAACATCACAACATTCATTTATTTAAAAAAAATTGACTCAGGAAAGCACAAGTTGATTTAATTTAAAAATCTAGTTATAGGCATGTTCTTTTGTTAATTTTCTCAAAAGATAGTAACTGACAGAGCCCCTTAGTGGTCTATGGTGTAGGGCCTTCAAAGTACAAATTTGTAATTAACACATAGTTGTTGATCAGGTTCTAAATTGTGTCTGACTTTGTGATCCCATCGGTTGCAGCATGCCAGCCTTCTCTGTCCTGCACTGTCTCCTGGAGTTTGCTCAAGTTCATGTCCACTGAGTTAGTGACGCTATCTAACACATAATGATTTTATAAGTACAGATGTAAACACAACGTTGGAGATGCTTAAACATTTGCATTTTGTCTGGCAAGCTGATTTAGTTCATTAGTTAAATCACACAAACAAACAAACAAAACATTAAGGAAACTTTAGCCAGATTCTCTGTTACTTCTGAGTTACTGAAATTTAAATAATTTATTTTGTGACTTATTTTTATGATAATCACTTCTTTAAGTGACTTTTTATATTTGAATATGTGCTCAGCCTACCACCATGTAACAAAATTCACGTTAGAATTGCAGTTCATATGATTTGGTATCTTTTCACAATCTTAACAATGCCCTTGTTCTAAAGAGCTTTTGATTAAATTTGTGAGGAATATCTGAATAAGTAAATCATTAAAATCTCTATATTCTCAAAAAAATAAGTATGAGTAAGAATATCATTATATTTTAGAACTCTGAATTCAAAGATCATCCCCATCACTTACTAATGACTTTTCACCTCATTGAGTTTCATTTTCTTGACCTAGAAAAGAGCAAAATAATACCTAACTCACAAGGGTGTCCTGAGATTTAAATAGGTAATGTAGCTGAAATTGCTTTGCAAATTTCTAGGTATGTCATGACTGAATGGAACTGTTATTTTGCCAACCATGAAGCAAAGTTTTGTCTTGTTTTCTTCAAAACCTAGTTTTGGGTATATATATGTCCTGAAATAAAATTCTATTGTATGCTGAATAAAGGTGCTCTGGCAGGTTAAATTTTATACAAAGTTCTCTAATAAATGTTTAACACACACACACACACACACACACATTGTTTTTCAACAATCTATGCATGACAGTTCTCTCAGTACAGGATCTATATGGAAAACCAGCAGTTAACCTTAGAGATTAAAAGGAGTGGGGGGAAGGAAAAAAATAAAAATAAAAAGGTTACTGCAGAGCAGTTGATCCATTCTGTCAAAATGCCAACTGTATCTTGCTCTTTGCTTCTTGGTATTATTAAAGCTTGCTCCCAGGCATCTCTGCCTGTCTCTTCCTCATCTTCCTTCTCTCTCTTTGTCTCAGTCAACATGATGGCTGCATTGCTCAATTACTGAACAAATGTAGCTTCCCGTCCTCCTCTGTTCAGCCACTTTTTAGCATCACTAACAAATGCTATCATTAAGACCCTTTATGTAAATCATGAACTGAATATATTATTTGCCCCTCTTACTTTTCATTCTTTTTCAAAAAGATAAACCATCTGCTTTACATCCCTTAAAATTGCAAGTTTCTTTATAACATCAATATTGCATTTATCTTAATAACAAATAGATATTTAAGTTCAGAAGTTTAATTTGTATAGAGCTACTTGTTGGTACTGAAATAAATTTGAGCATCATAAGCTAGATGTCAATTCCTGGTCATAATATGTTTTAACCATATAAATATAAACAATAAGGTTCATGCTTACCAAATTTTACCATACGTAATTTTAGTAAAAATGCCTTCCAAAAATATATTGTGGAATGATTATGAAAACACTAAATAAATATTATATTTATGAGAAGTTCAGGCATACTAATTTTGCAGGAAGGGGGTACCCTTCCAGAACCTGAAAGTGGATTCTTATCTAAGACACAGAAATAAATTGTCTAAGGAGACACACATGCTGACAAAGCAAGAGATTTTACTGGGAAGGCATATTCACCCAAGATGGATGCCAGTGAGAAGGCTTCTGGGAGGTAGTGTCTCCTTTTGATCTTTCCTGAACTCTTATGATTAGTGGTGGCTTATTAGTTCTCTGTTCCTTACTAGGACTTCCTGTCACAAAATAACTCATGGAAATGGTGCCCGGCCAGAGATGGCAGTTTCAGTCAGTGTGCTTCCCCTAACAAGAACACTTTGTGG
Organism: Oreotragus oreotragus; assembly: GCA_006410675.1. Taxonomy (NCBI): domain Eukaryota; kingdom Metazoa; phylum Chordata; class Mammalia; order Artiodactyla; family Bovidae; genus Oreotragus; species Oreotragus oreotragus. Next base: position 54,098 of record SJYX01002573.1, read on the forward strand.
ACAAATGGAAATACTAGTTATCTTTATATTCACATATGAAAAATGTCAGTGCTACTCAGTAAGAGAGAAAATAGCAAGCTGAACTAAAATATAGGAACACAGAATGTAACTATATATTAGATTATTAAAATAAGGAAAAAACTCACTGTTTCAAAATTTTTTATTTAAATGGCACTGGTCCTTTATATTCCTTTAGTTTAACTAATATACAACAAATATTTTAAAATTATTATTCTTTCACATTAGTTGAGCGGGCCGTGAAAACCCACCTTTTTCTACAAAACTGAGCTAAGTAGTTTGAGGGCCTGGTGTAAAAAGAAGAGAAGTTACCAACTGTTCCTACACTTTTTATTGCAATAGCTCCAACAAAATGAGAAACTGGAATCTATTCCTCTCAGTGGTAATGAAAAGATAATTTTACTTATATTATCCACTTAGTCCCTGAGTCATGTCCTACTCTTTTGTGACCTCATGGAGTGTAGTCCAACAGGCTCGCCGGGCCCTAGCATTTTCTTGGCAGGAATACTCAAGTGAGTTGCCATTTCCTCCTGCAGGATATCTTCCCAACCCAGGGATCAAACCCTCATCTCCTGTGTCTCCTGCAATGCAGAAGGATTTTTTAAGATCTGCCCCTGGGGAAGCCCATTATCTACTCTTACCATAGTAAAAATTCCCCTTTGCCTCTCCTTCCAATGCCTTTTCTTTGTCAGGTCTTCCTTTTCTTTTGAAACTCTGTATCTGAGAGGGCCCCAGGGTTTCTTTACACCCTAGGAGTGACCCAGGGCTATGACAGTTCCTAGGCTTTGGATTTTAAGCACACTAATAATTTAAAAAAACAAAAAATCTCCAGGCAAGGCTTCTTTTCTAAACAGTGCACATTTACATTTTAATGTTTCCAACAGAAATACTGATTCTCAGCCCTCAGATGCATTATTTTTATATGTCTCAATGAAATATAATTTTACTTTCATGCAATTTTGTTTTAATCTTCGGAGCTTTTATCACGTCATATGCTATACATTTGCAAGTTAATTTGTCCATTTCAACTACAGCCCCTAATCTAAAAGGGAGCTTAATGCACATTTCTTGAATGAATGGGAATGAGAGTAAGAATGACTTGGAGTTCTGATTACATAGAAGTCAATAAATACAGTACTATATATATATTTTTAAGCTTGTGTTGAAAACTACCACAAACTGAGTAGCCTAAAGATGACTTAAAAAAAAAAACAAAAAAACCTTATAGTTCTGTTCAGTTCAGTTCAGTTCAGTCACTCAGTCATGTCCGACTCTGTACAACCGCATGAATTGCAGCACACCAGGCCTCCCTGTTCATCACCATCTCCTGGAGTTCACTCAGACTCACGTCCATCGAGTCCGTGATGCCATCCAGGCATCTCATCCTCGGTCATCCCCTTCTCCTCCTGCCCCCAATCCCTCCCAGCATCAGAGTCTTTTCCAATGAGTCAACTCTTCTCATGAGGTTGCCAAAGTACTGGAGTTTCAGCTTTAGCATCATTCCTTCCAAAGAAATCCCAGGGTTGATCTCCTTCAGAATGGATTGGTTGGATCTCCTTGCAGTCCAAGGGACTCTCAAGAGTCTTTTCCAACACCACAGTTCAAAAGCATCAATTATGTGGCACTCAGCCTTCTTCACAGTCCAACTCTCACATCCATACATGACTACTGGAAAAACCATAGCCTTGACTAGACGGACCTTAGTCATCAAAGTAATGCCTCTGCTTTTGAATATGCTATCTAGGTTGGTCATAACTTTTCTTCCAAGGAGTAAGTGTCTTCTAATTTCATGGCTACAGTCACCATCTGCAGTGATTTTGGAGCCCAAAGAGATAAAGTCTGACACTGTTTCCACTGTTTCCCCATCTAT
>SJYX01002573.1:60443-98198 GCA_006410675.1 Oreotragus oreotragus
CAACACAAGAGAAGACTCTACACATGGACATCACCAGATAGTCAACACCGAAATCAGATTAATTATATTCTTTGCAGCCAAAGATGGAGAAGCTCTATACAGTCAACAAGACCAGAAGCTGACTGTGGCTCAGATCATGAACTCCTTATTACCAAACTCAGACTTAAATTGAAGAAAGTAGGGAAAACTGCTAGACCATTCAGGTATGACCTAAATCAAATCTCTTAAAATTATACAGTGGAAGTGAGAAATAGATTTAAGGGCCTAGATCTGATAGATAGAGTGCCTGATGAACTATAGTTCTGTTAGATAGTTAGAACAGAAAACAGGAGTCCCAAATGGCGGTGTCTAAACAAGGAAGGGAAAAGCCCCCGAAAATAGAACAAAGGAAGGTCAAAGGAAGGTCTGAGGACCTGAGTCAGGACTTCAGGTAGAACAGCCCTCCTGTAGAACAGCACTCCTGGTTAAGCCCAATTTGCATAGGGCAGGCCCAGGGGGAAGGAAAAAAAAAAAAAAAACATAAAAAGAGGAGCCGAGCTCTCTCTCTCTCTCCCCACCACCCCTCCACTTGCTGGGGCACTCTTCTATTCACGTCTTTGGGTCGACATGCCGTCACGCCTTGAAAATGTATTTTCCTGTTATTATCTAATTAAAATAGAGCTGTAACATGGAGCTGTAACACAGATTTGTCTAAGAGCTATGACACAGTCTGTTGCAGACCTAAGAGCTATAACACGATCTGTCCAAGACCCGAGAACTGTGACATGCCAGAGGGGGCTTTAATGTCTTTCACTCCAAATCTTTGTCGTGATGAGACAGAACCGAGGAGCATACACTGATTCTCATCTTCCAATTTTAAGGATTCCTGTGATCAAACTGGACACATTTGATTCCTAAAACTTGCCATCTGTGAACTAGTGTTGAAACAAATCTTGCAGACAGAGTTTTGGTTGAAGTAGAAAAGAATAGCTTTAGAGCTTTACCAGGCAAAGAGGGAGATTTGATGAGGAGTTTTAAAGCAAGAGTTTAAGGGTTGGGTAGGAGAAGGCAATGGCGACCCACTCCAGTATTCTTGCTTGGAAAATCCCATGGATGGAGGAGCCTGATAGGCTGCAGTCCATAAGGTCGCTAACAGTCAGACACGACTGAGCAACTTCACTTTCATTCTTCATTTTCATGCATTGGAGAAGGACATGGCAACCCACTCCAGTGTTCTTGCCTGGAGAATCCCAGGTACGGAGGGGCCTGGTGGGCTGCCATCTATGGGGTCACACAGAGTCGGACACGACTGAAGTGACTTAGCAGCAGCAGCAGCAGCAGCTAATAAATAGGTCTGTATAGGGCCTGCACTTCTTTAGTCTGGTCTTGGATAATCTTTTGTTGAACGTCTTTGTTTCCTCTAATGTGGCCTCAGATAGTGTTCTCTTCCTGTTTCAACAACACAAACGACAACTCTATACATGGACATCACCAGATGGCCAATATCAAAATCAGATAGATTATATTGCTTGCAGCTGAAGGTGGAGAAGCTCTGGAGAAGTCAGGAACAGTCAGGAAAAACAAGACTGAGATTTGACTGTGGATCAGATCACGAACTTCATAATGCAAAATTCAGACTTAGGTGAAAGAAAGTAGGGAAAACCACTAGGCCATTCAGGTATGATATAAATCAAATTCCTTATGAGTATATAGTGAAAATGACAAATAGATTCAAGGAATGAGATCTGATAGACTGAATGCTTGAAGAACTATGCATGGAGGTTCATAATTACTGTAAAGGAGAAATGATCAAAACCATTCCCAAGAAAAAGAAATGCCAGAATGAAAACTGGTTTTCTGAAGAAGCTTTACAAATGCTTGGCAAAGAGGAGATGCAAAAGGCAAAGAAGAAAAGGAAAGATGTACTCATATGAATACAGATCTCCAAAGAAGAGCAAGGAGAGGAAAGAAAGACTTCATATATGAACAATACAAAGAAATAGATGAAAACAATAGAATGGGAAAAACTAGAGATATCTTCACGAAATTTCGAAATACCAAGGGAACATTTCATGCAAAGATGCACACAATAAAGGACATAAACAGCATGGACCTAACAGAAGCAGAGGAAATCAAGAAGAGCTGGCAAGAATGCACACAAGAACTGCATAAAAAGTGTCTTTAAGACCCAGATAACCATGATGGTGTAGTCACTCACCTAGAGCCAGACATCCTGGAGTGGGACTTCAAGAGGGTTTTAAGAAACATTACTACAAACAAAGCTAGTGGGAATGATGAAATTCTAACTGAGGTATGTCAAATCCTTAAAGATGATGTTGTTAAAGTGCTACACTCAATATGCTAGCAAATTTGGAAAACTCAGCAGTGGCCACAGGACTTCTTCTTGTTCCTTCTCACTGTCATGTCTGACTGTAACCCATAGCCTGCAGCATGTCAGACTTCCCTGTACTTCACCATCTCCCAGAGTTTCCTCAAACTCAACCCTCTCATCCTCTGTCACTCCTTCTGTATTCAGTCTTTCATCAGGGTCCTTTTCAATGAGTTCTCTTGGCATCAGATGGCTAAAGTATTAGGGTTTCAGCTTTAGCACAAGTCCTTTCAGTGAATGTTGAGGGTTGATTTCCATTAACATTGAGTGATTTGATCTCCTTTCTCTCCAAGAGACTCAAGAGTCTTCTTCAGCACCACAGTTTGAAAGCATCAATTTTTCAGTCTTTTTTATTGTCTAAATATCACATCCATACATGACTAGTGGAAAAAGCACAACTTTGATGATACAGAACTTTGTAGGGAAAATAATGTCTATGTCTTTCCTTTTTAATACATTGTCAATGTTTGTCATAGCTTTTCTTCAAAAGAGTAAGCATGTTTTCATTTCATGGCTGCAGTTATCATACACAATGACTTTGGATCCCAAGAATCTAAAGTCTGTCACTATTTCCATTGTTTCCCCAACTATTTTCCATGAAGTGATGGAAACAGATACCATGATCTTCATTTTTTGAATGTTGAGTCTTTATTTCAATCCTAAATAAGGACAATGCCAAAGAATGTTCAAACTATTGCACAAATGAAATCATTTCACATGTTAGCAGGCAATGCCTCAAATCCTTCAAGCTAGGTTTCAGATAGTACCTGCAGATTTAGAAAAGAAAGAGGAGCCAGAGATCAAATGACCAATATCTGTTAGATCTTAGAAAAAGCAAGAGAATTTCAGGAAAACATCTTCTTCTGCTTCATTTTTTATGCTAATGCCTTTGCCTCTGGATCACAGAAAGCTGTGGAAAATTCTTAAAGAGATGGGAATACTAGACCACCTTATCTACCTCCTGAGAAACATATATACAGGTCAAGAAGCAAGAGTTAGAAACAGACATGGGACAAGGAACTGGTTCAAAATTGGGAAAGGAGTACATCAATGTTGTATACTGTAACTCTGCTTATTTAACTTGTATGCAGAATATATCATGTGAATTGCCAGACTGGATGAATCACAAGCTGGAATCAAGATTTCTGGGAGGAATAACAATAACCTCATATATGTAGATGACACCACCTTTACAGCAGAAGGCTAAAGAGCCTCTTGATGAATGTGAAAGAGAAGAATGAAAAGCTGGCTTAAAATTCAACATTCAAAAAATGAAGATCATGGCATCTGGTCTCATCACTTCATGGTGAATAGATAGGGAAACAATGGAAACAGTGACAGACTTTATTTTCTCGGGCTCAAAAATCACTGCAGATGGTGATTGCAGCCAGGAAATTAAGACATTTGCTCCTTGGAAGAAAAGCTATGACAAACCTAGAGCATGTTAAAAAGCAGAGACATCACTTTGCCAACAAAGTCCATCTTGTCAAAGCTATGGTGTTTCCAGTAGTCATATACGAATGTGAGAGTTGGACTATAAGGAAGTTGAGCTCTGAAGAACTGATGTTTTTGAACTGTGTTGGAGAAGACTCTTGAGAGTCCCTTTGCCTGCGAGGAGATCCAACTAGCCCGTCCTAAAGGAGATCAGTCATGAGTGTTCAGTGGAAGTACTGATGTTGAAGCTGAAACTCCAGTGCTTTGGCCACCTGATGAAAAGAGTCGACCCACTGGAACAGACCCCAATGCTGGGAAAGATTTTGGACAGGAGGAGAATGGGGTGACAAAAGAAGGGATAGTTGGATGGCATCACTGACTCAATGGATGTGAGTTCAAGCAAACTCTGGGAGATAGTGAAGGACAAGGAAACCCAGAGTGCTGCAGTTTATGGGGTTACAAAAAGTTGGACAGGACTTAGTGACTGAACAACAACAATAAAGTCTTCTATCGAATGAAGAATGTTAACTCCCTCTGTTGGGGGTTCCGGTTCTATAAAAAGCTCAAAGATATTGTTATGTGTACCCCTTGAGATAGAACCAGGACTCTGATCAAGACTGTAGCATTGTTTCTTGGTTGTTCCTCTCTTGTCTCTGAATCTCTTTCCTTCCTTAATTAACAACTGTTTGAATCTGTCCTTTGGAACTAAAGAAAGTTATCATGGCTGAACAAATTCTTCCATGCCCAGGAGCTCCACTAGTTTCATCCCTGGATAATAAACAATCACCCTATCTACAAACTTCCACCTATAACTTTAATTCTTTTTACTGTGAAACCCAGTATTTTCACATATTCAAGGATTAGAATGTAAACATTTTTCAGAGAGACATTTCTGCTTACCACAAATATCTAAGGATTTGATTGTAGTATGGCATATTAAATTTGTCCTAAAGGAGATCAGTCATGAGTGTTCAGTGGAAGTACTGATGTTGAAGCTGAAACTCCAGTGCTTTGGCCACCTGATGAAAAGAGTCGACCCACTGGAACAGACCCCAATGCTGGGAAAGATTTTGGACAGGAGGAGAATGGGGTGACAAAAGAAGGGATAGTTGGATGGCATCACTGACTCAATGGATGTGAGTTCAAGCAAACTCTGGGAGATAGTGAAGGACAAGGAAACCCAGAGTGCTGCAGTTTATGGGGTTACAAAAAGTTGGACAGGACTTAGTGACTGAACAACAACAATAAAGTCTTCTATCGAATGAAGAATGTTAACTCCCTCTGTTGGGGGTTCCGGTTCTATAAAAAGCTCAAAGATATTGTTATGTGTACCCCTTGAGATAGAACCAGGACTCTGATCAAGACTGTAGCATTGTTTCTTGGTTGTTCCTCTCTTGTCTCTGAATCTCTTTCCTTCCTTAATTAACAACTGTTTGAATCTGTCCTTTGGAACTAAAGAAAGTTATCATGGCTGAACAAATTCTTCCATGCCCAGGAGCTCCACTAGTTTCATCCCTGGATAATAAACAATCACCCTATCTACAAACTTCCACCTATAACTTTAATTCTTTTTACTGTGAAACCCAGTATTTTCACATATTCAAGGATTAGAATGTAAACATTTTTCAGAGAGACATTTCTGCTTACCACAAATATCTAAGGATTTGATTGTAGTATGGCATATTAAATTTAGCAAATGAGAAGATTGGATTTTAAAACTCACTGAGAAAATACTGAGTTCAAAGAAAATTTGAGTTAAAACAAAATTTGCCCTCCCTAAGGAAAATAAAATGTCATACTATTCATTAGTGCAAATCCTTAGAAGAAGTAGCAGACTAGAATCATGTGGGAAAGTGTAGAAAAATGGAAAAATCATTCAAGAGATTATTTGTAATATTTGGAGTTTGACAAGCTAAGTAAAGCATACATATTAGTGGATGAATAATAAAAAGAAACTTAGAGAATGCATAAGATGAAATTTTAAACAATCACAAGTATACACATGATTAAAAGGCACAATCACAAATGGAAGTATAGCTTTAAACAAGACATTGAAGCCTTTAATTTATAAAGTATTTTTGACATTTACAGGAAAAATCTGATTATGTACCAAAAGGAAAATTACATGAAAATGTAAGCTATAGAAAAGTAAAATTAAACTAATGGAGAATTTTACTTTCTTGGCAGTCAGTTTCGGGGAAGGCAATGGCACCCCACCCCAGTACTCTTGCCTGGAAAATCCAATGGACGGAGTAGCCTGGTGGGCTGCAGTCCATGGGGTCGCTAACAGTCGGACAGACTGAGCGACTTCACTTTCACTTTTCTCTTTCATGCATTGGAGAAGGAAATGGCAACCCACTCCAGTATTCTTGCCTGGAGAATCCCAGGGATGGGGGAGCCTGATGGGATGCCGTCTATGGGGTCACACAGAGTCGAACACGACTGAAGTGACTTAGCAGCAGCAGCAGCAGCAGTCAGTCAGTTTAATGATTTGAAAAAAAAAAATCTATCTTCTTTTTGGTCTTTAAATTCTCAACAATTTAAACATGTTAGGACTCATTAGTAAAACAAAAGCTAAGAACATAAAGTGGAATTTTTGTAAAATTTCATAAAATATGAAAGCATTGTAAAGTTTTTCAAACCAGCTGCATTTTTTTATACCTCTTGGTAAATTGTTATTTTTATTGTGATTATTGTTACCATAAATTTCTACCCGACACCTCAGATGGTACAGGGATGGGGAGGATTCTGGATTAGAATTTACAGCTTTCTCTATTCTGGGAATTGCCTTCAGAGAAAATTATAAAATTCATTATTATGGTGACTCTTAGAATACAAGACCAAGAAGTAACTGAAAGGAAGGTGGAGACAGAAGGAGTGTGGAGATTAAGGGTTAAAAACAGGAGCCCTGGCTCTGGGACTACTTTGGGAGGCTTCCTCCAACTGCAGTATCAAAGCAAGGAGCTGGAGGGAAATGAGGGCTTATGTTGCTTCCTGCTAAGCACCAAAATAAATAAATAAATAAATAGAATTAACTTTTAATAATCATAAGATCTAAAATGTATTTAAATATCATCATTGAATTCATAAAAATGTCTCCCAAATTTTTAAGAAGATTTTCTTGTACTTAAAAATAAATTGAGCTGACTTTGCTCACTTTCATCAAACATGTTTCTGAGTCTACATATTCTGCTATTTGGGGTTTTATTGGCACAAAACCTGATAAAACATTTAATTCAATTTTATCTCCATAGAAATGATAGGATGTTGACCAAAATATATAATTAGTCTTAAATTCATTCTAGAGACTTCATAAAATATAAATGATTATAGAAAATAATGACTCTTTTATTCAAGTCAAACATGACTTGAAAAAAATTGTTGATAAATGTCAATTATCAACATATGTCCAGTGCCTCTCTCTTGCTTTTTTCCTTCTCTGTCTAGTACACTTTATTCTAATTATGAAATCTACCCTTTCAAGATCACATTTTTCCCTTGACATCTGTGAACAATTGTAATTCATTTTGAGAGCTAAGAATGCCTATAAGTCATAAGCAGTTTTCGATAACAAGTTGGGTATTTTGTCATTTTCTTTGTTATTTATGATTTTGCCCTTATCTCCCTGAGTAAAATAAAGAGCATTGCTTCCAGCTTTTCAACCACAATAAGAATGGATATGGGTTTTTAAATAGTATGTTTCCTAAAATTATTTTAGAATAGATTTGGGGATTTTAAAAATTTGTTTATTTGGGGAGTGGGGGTGTTTATGGCTGTTTTTTTACATTTGTTGGGAAAAGTATGAGATAAAAATGACAAGAAACCAGAAATAAATTTAATTTTTGGACTTTAAGATATGCATTTAGTCAAAATAGTTAGTTAGAAACATCTGAATTCATTCAGGCATCATCAGTTGTCTATAATATGCCCATATGTGATACATAGTCTGCTCATATATTTTATACATATATTACTTTATAACTTCTAAATAATTAGGTAGATGAATACTTACATTGCACTAAAGGGGATTTTGCTATACCCCTTCCTTTTTTTTTATTGTTCATTTGACTGATTGAATAATTAATATGATATAAAATAGGTTAATAGAGAAAAACATATTTAGTTCTTTACATATGGGAAACCAACATACTTAAGAGGTTCTGAGATAGAACTGTAAAATGAAGTATATATGCCATTCTCATATAAGAAATGTAATAGGTGTCTGGGATTTCTAGGCACAAGAGGTTCATTCATAGAACCATTAAAAACAAAGTGTAGATATTAACATTTGATAGTTATATGTTTACCCTGCCATACAGATGGGCAAATTAGATAAAATTTATCTCTGGCAGTAACTCTCTTTCTGGGAAAAATGCCTGATTTAAATTCTTCCACAGAGTTAAGAGAGTGCAGTAGTTTCTCTTGAACCCTTGGAGTATTCACTGCCTATAACTCAAAATAGTTTACATGCCAAAGTGGCACATCTTGGGGAGGCCTATACTGAACCTCTGTAATATTTGCTCCTAATTTACATTTGTTCTCTCTTTACACTAGAATATTTGGCTTAATTCTAAACTAACTTAACACTTCAATCTTTCATTTTTCTGAGCCTTTCTAAGATGCAAATTGGAAGCGAGACCAGAAAAATTCAGAGAACACTAGGTTTATGATAGAAACACGTGTCCTTACAGTGGAATGTCCCACAGTCCAGGGCAGTTCTGTCTGTACCTCTCACACATGGGATTTTGCTCTGTATTTATAACTGAGAAAAAGGTGAATTAAATTCTGTTTTTTCTTAAAAATACAGAAAATGTTTTCAGTTTTATGTCCTTTTTATCCCAAAAGGAAACTTGGATTTTTATGATAGAAACACGTGTCCTTACAGTGGAATGTCCCACAGTCCAGGGCAGTTCTGTCTGTACCTCTCACACATGGGATTTTGCTCTGTATTTATAACTGAGAAAAAGGTGAATTAAATTCTGTTTTTTCTTAAAAATACAGAAAATGTTTTCAGTTTTATGTCCTTTTTATCCCAAAAGGAAACTTGGATTTTTTTTTTTTCATATTACACATACCTACAAAAGCACAACTTTTAAAGAAAAGCTACTGACAAGTGTTTTCATACACTTTTTTTTTTTTTGAAAGTCCTTTATAGGTAGTAGAAAGAACAATCAGATAAGTGCATTTTGGCACTCTTGTGTGACTATTCCCTGATGTCCAGAGGGTTGTTTTACTCCTAACCAATTGATCCCGAGGCACTTGACCTATGAACCAGCATCTCTCCCCTCATTAGCCTTCTACCCTGCAGGCTTATCACCCTCATCCAAGAGGGCTAAAATAATCACTATTTACACATCACATTGACTATGTCACACATGCCTTTAAACTGGTTTGTATTCTTTAAATCAGATTTGAATCGGTCACCTGGAAGGCAAGGACCTCCTGCATGATTGCTTCTGATTATCTCATTTCTTTCCCCATGAGATTCTGTTCCATCTTTCAATTTAAAATGATATAATGACTTTATGATATCTAGACTTCTCTATTCTTTTCTTGTCCTCTCTACAGTCATCCTAATGGATTGGGTTTTTATCTTATATTATACAAAAGAATGAAATAATGCTTTGTGGCAACTAGCAGCTTTGTCCTCCAAATTATTTTATAGTCTTTCTTATTTTCAGGGAATTGCATTCACTTGTCAGAGAAGAACTGAAAGACTCTTCTTTCTTTTTCTTAATATAGCATTTATTAAAACATTTTCCCCCAAATGGTTAGTATTGTAGGCTTTTTTATGTGATGCACACGGTTTAACATATTGTTCCCAGTGGGTACACACAGGTACCCTACCTAAAGGCCAAGATTTGCTTTTTTTTTTTTTCAAAAGCCAAAATCACTTTGTGCTACTACAAAGAATCTTTTTGGGTCATTTAGAAGCAGTTAAAATGTCAGCATTCTTAAAAAAAAAAAAAAAAAAAAAAGCTTCAGTTATGCAAAGGTCAAGTTACCTCCACATTTAGACAGAATAAATAAAACATTATGCCCATTAAGTTTATACTGATGAAACATCTAGACTCTGAAAACATTGATGTAAGGAAAGGAAAATTTAGAGAAGACTCTGATAAAACAGTAACTATTAAGAATTTCTTTTACCAAAGAACAAAATATATAAGGGTGAATACTATAGATACAGATGAGATAAATATTGTAAGTTATTTACAATGATAGAAATATAGCTATACACATGTAAGAGAGCAGTGGCATACATTGCATACAGGCATAGATGTAAATTGAAAGGGTGATAAGTTACAATTAGACAAGGATATTAGAGAAACAAAGATAAAGAGGAATCAGAAAGAGCAAAAAGGAAATAAAAAGGACAAAAAAATCTGTATGTTATACTATATCTGATAGAAGAGAAATTTTTTTCTCTATTTTCCTAAGTTCTGGGCTCGGAAATCACTACTCCTAAACTCCATATTCAAAGATTAGTGAAAACAACAGCACATATTGATTACCAAGTGTACCTCTTATGTGGATGGGGAGATACACAGGAAAACTGAGTAAAATTCCCTGAAATGGCCAAAATCACCACCTTAAATGGGCTTCCCTTGTGGATCAGCTGATAAAGAATCCACCTGCAATGTGGGAGACCTGGGTTCAATCCCTGGAGAAGGGAAAGGATACCCACTCCAGTATTCTGGCCTAGAGAATTCCTGACCAAAATATATAATTAGTCTTAAATTCATTCTAGAGACTTCATAAAATATAAATGATTATAGAAAATAATGACTCTTTTATTCAAGTCAAACATGACTTGAAAAAAATTGTTGATAAATGTCAATTATCAACATATGTCCAGTGCCTCTCTCTTGCTTTTTTCCTTCTCTGTCTAGTACACTTTATTCTAATTATGAAATCTACCCTTTCAAGATCACATTTTTCCCTTGACATCTGTGAACAATTGTAATTCATTTTGAGAGCTAAGAATGCCTATAAGTCATAAGCAGTTTTCGATAACAAGTTGGGTATTTTGTCATTTTCTTTGTTATTTATGATTTTGCCCTTATCTCCCTGAGTAAAATAAAGAGCATTGCTTCCAGCTTTTCAACCACAATAAGAATGGATATGGGTTTTTAAATAGTATGTTTCCTAAAATTATTTTAGAATAGATTTGGGGATTTTAAAAATTTGTTTATTTGGGGAGTGGGGGTGTTTATGGCTGTTTTTTTACATATGTTGGGAAAAGTATGAGATAAAAATGACAAGAAACCAGAAATAAATTTAATTTTTGGACTTTAAGATATGCATTTAGTCAAAATAGTTAGTTAGAAACATCTGAATTCATTCAGGCATCATCAGTTGTCTATAATATGCCCATATGTGATACATAGTCTGCTCATATATTTTATACATATATTACTTTATAACTTCTAAATAATTAGGTAGATGAATACTTACATTGCACTAAAGGGGATTTTGCTATACCCCTTCCTTTTTTTTTATTGTTCATTTGACTGATTGAATAATTAATATGATATAAAATAGGTTAATAGAGAAAAACATATTTAGTTCTTTACATATGGGAAACCAACATACTTAAGAGGTTCTGAGATAGAACTGTAAAATGAAGTATATATGCCATTCTCATATAAGAAATGTAATAGGTGTCTGGGATTTCTAGGCACAAAAGGTTCATTCATAGAACCATTAAAAACAAAGTGTAGATATTAACATTTGATAGTTATATGTTTACCCTGCCATACAGATGGGCAAATTAGATAAAATTTATCTCTGGCAGTAACTCTCTTTCTGGGAAAAATGCCTGATTTAAATTCTTCCACAGAGTTAAGAGAGTGCAGTAGTTTCTCTTGAACCCTTGGAGTATTCACTGCCTATAACTCAAAATAGTTTACATGCCAAAGTGGCACATCTTGGGGAGGCCTATACTGAACCTCTGTAATATTTGCTCCTAATTTACATTTGTTCTCTCTTTACACTAGAATATTTGGCTTAATTCTAAACTAACTTAACACTTCAATCTTTCATTTTTCTGAGCCTTTCTAAGATGCAAATTGCAAGCGAGACCAGAAAAATTCAGAGAACACTAGGTTTATGATAGAAACACGTGTCCTTACAGTGGAATGTCCCACAGTCCAGGGCAGTTCTGTCTGTACCTCTCACACATGGGATTTTGCTCTGTATTTATAACTGAGAAAAAGGTGAATTAAATTCTGTTTTTTCTTAAAAATACAGAAAATGTTTTCAGTTTTATGTCCTTTTTATCCCAAAAGGAAACTTGGATTTTTTTTTTTTCATATTACACATACCTACAAAAGCACAACTTTTAAAGAAAAGCTACTGACAAGTGTTTTCATACACTTTTTTTTTTTTTGAAAGTCCTTTATAGGTAGTAGAAAGAACAATCAGATAAGTGCATTTTGGCACTCTTGTGTGACTATTCCCTGATGTCCAGAGGGTTGTTTTACTCCTAACCAATTGATCCCGAGGCACTTGACCTATGAACCAGCATCTCTCCCCTCATTAGCCTTCTACCCTGCAGGCTTATCACCCTCATCCAAGAGGGCTAAAATAATCACTATTTACACATCACATTGACTATGTCACACATGCCTTTAAACTGGTTTGTATTCTTTAAATCAGATTTGAATCGGTCACCTGGAAGGCAAGGACCTCCTGCATGATTGCTTCTGATTATCTCATTTCTTTCCCCATGAGATTCTGTTCCATCTTTCAATTTAAAATGATATAATGACTTTATGATATCTAGACTTCTCTATTCTTTTCTTGTCCTCTCTACAGTCATCCTAATGGATTGGGTTTTTATCTTATATTATACAAAAGAATGAAATAATGCTTTGTGGCAACTAGCAGCTTTGTTCTCCAAATTATTTTATAGTCTTTCTTATTTTCAGGGAATTGCATTCACTTGTCAGAGAAGAACTGAAAGACTCTTCTTTCTTTTTCTTAATATAGCATTTATTAAAACATTTTCCCCCAAATGGTTAGTATTGTAGGCTTTTTTATGTGATGCACACGGTTTAACATATTGTTCCCAGTGGGTACACACAGGTACCCTACCTAAAGGCCAAGATTTGCTTTTTTTTTTTTTCAAAAGCCAAAATCACTTTGTGCTACTACAAAGAATCTTTTTGGGTCATTTAGAAGCAGTTAAAATGTCAGCATTCTTAAAAAAAAAAAAAAAAAAAGAAAGCTTCAGTTATGCAAAGGTCAAGTTACCTCCACATTTAGACAGAATAAATAAAACATTATGCCCATTAAGTTTATACTGATGAAACATCTAGACTCTGAAAACATTGATGTAAGGAAAGGAAAATTTAGAGAAGACTCTGATAAAACAGTAACTATTAAGAATTTCTTTTACCAAAGAACAAAATATATAAGGGTGAATACTATAGATACAGATGAGATAAATATTGTAAGTTATTTACAATGATAGAAATATAGCTATACACATGTAAGAGAGCAGTGGCATACATTGCATACAGGCATAGATGTAAATTGAAAGGGTGATAAGTTACAATTAGACAAGGATATTAGAGAAACAAAGATAAAGAGGAATCAGAAAGAGCAAAAAGGAAATAAAAAGGACAAAAAAATCTGTATGTTATACTATATCTGATAGAAGAGAAATTTTTTTCTCTATTTTCCTAAGTTCTGGGCTCGGAAATCACTACTCCTAAACTCCATATTCAAAGATTAGTGAAAACAACAGCACATATTGATTACCAAGTGTACCTCTTATGTGGATGGGGAGATACACAGGAAAACTGAGTAAAATTCCCTGAAATGGCCAAAATCACCACCTTAAATGGGCTTCCCTTGTGGATCAGCTGATAAAGAATCCACCTGCAATGTGGGAGACCTGGGTTCAATCCCTGGAGAAGGGAAAGGATACCCACTCCAGTATTCTGGCCTAGAGAATTCCATGGACTATACAGTCCAGAACATGACTCAGTGACTCACCACCTTAAATGGGATCCTCACATGGTGCTAGTAGTAAAGAACCCACCTGCCAATGAAGTAGACATAAGAGACACAGATTTGCTCCCTGGGTAAGGAATATATACCCTGGAGGAAGGCATGGCAATCCACTCCAGTATTCTTGCCTGGAGAAACACGGACAGAGGAGACTGGGAGGCTATGATCCTCAAAGATGCAATGAGTTGGACCCAATAATGCTACTTAGCAAACATAGATGTACCACCTTAAATACTATCTTCAGCTAAAGACTTCACAGAAAAAATGTTGGGGACCAGTTTAGTGAAGGTACTAGGAAAAGGTCAGTAAACATAAGTAAGGCATTTACACAGTTTTAAGACTGAGCCATTTACATTGATGAGTTTTTTATGATTTAGAGGCATTTTGTTACTGAATTGGTCAACCTGAACCATGCCCGAGTCCTAGCCTTAGCAGAGATCTTCTGTATCATCCAGAGAGGTTCTTTTTACAATTGGATTCACACAGTCAATAATGGAACTGGTGTTGAGACTGGACCACACAAGTTTTATTCAATGGCCAAAGAATAGAGAAGTTGGAACCTTGTTGACAAATAAACTTCTGAACCCAGTTTTGGTGAAGATGCCAAATACACAAGAAGGTGGATAAAAAGAGTGGGAAGAAGGATGTTGTTCTTCAGTAGCTAAGTCGTGTGTCTCTGCAGCTCCATGGACTTCACCATCTCCTTCATTGTCTCCCTGAGTTTGCTCAGACCCATGTCCATTGAGCTGGGATGCCATCCAACCACCTCATCCTCAGTTGCCCACTTCTTCTCCTGCCTTCAATCTTTCCCACCATCAGGGTCTTTTCCAATGAATCAGTTCTTCACATCAGGTGGCCAAAATATTCCAGCTTCGATTTCAGCATCAGTCCTTCCAATGAATATTCAGGATTGATTTTCTTGCAGTTCAAGGGGCTCTCAAGAGATTTTTCCAGCACCACAGTGTAAAAGCATCAATTCCTTGGTGCTAAACCTTTATGGTTCAGCTCTCACATCTTTACATGACTACTGGAAAAAGTATAACTTTGACTATACAAACCTTTGTCAGCAAAGTGATGTCTTTGATTTTTAATACACTGCCTAGATTTGTCAAGCTTTCTTTCCAGGGAGTAAGCACCTTTTGATTTTCCTGACTGAATTTACCATCCTCAGTGATTTTGAAGCACAAGAAAATAAAATCTGTCATCATTTCCATTGTTTCCCCATCTACTTGCCATGAAATGATGTGACCAGATGCCATGATCTTAGTTTCTTGAATGTTGATGTTTAAGCCAACTTTTTCACTCTCTTTTCGTTCACACTCATCAAGAGACTCTTTACTTCTTCTTCACTTTCTGCCATTAGAGTGGTATTATCTGCATTTCTACATATCTAAGATTGTTGATATTTCTTCTGGGAATTTTGGTTCCAGCTTGTGATTCATCCAGCCCAGCATTTTTCATGATTACTCTACATATAAGTTAAATAAGCAGGGTGACAATATAGAGCCTTGACGTACTCCATTCCCAATTTGGAACCACTCCTTCGTTCCATATCCATTTCTAATGGTTGCTTCTTGATGTTCATGCAGGTTTCTGAGGAGACAGATAGCATGATCTTGTATTCCTGTCTCTTTAAGAATTTTCCACAGTTGTGCTCTACACAGTCAAAGCCTTTACATTAGTCAATGAAGCAGAAGTAGATGATTTTCTTTAATTCCCTTGCTTTCTCTCTGATCCACCAGATGTTGGCAATTTGATGTCTGGTTCCTCCAGCTTTCCTAAATCCAGCTGTACATCTGGAATTTCTCAGTTCAGGTACTGCAGAAACCTAACTTGAAGGAATTTGAGCATAATCTTGCTAGAACGTAAAATTAGCCCAATTGTATGGTAATCTGAACATTCTTTAACATTGTCTTTCTTTGAGATTGGAATGAAAACTGATCTTTTCCAGTCCTTTGTCCAGTTTTGAGCTTCCCAAATTTGCTAGTGTATTGAGTGTAGCACTTTAACAGCATCATCTTTTAGGATTTTAAGTAGCTTAGCTGGAATTTCTTCACCTCCACTAGCTTTGTTTGTAGCAATGTTTCCTAAGGCCCACTTGACTTCACACTCCATGATGTCTGGGTGTAGGTGAGTGATTGCACCATCGTGGTTATCTGGGTCATTGATGCCTTTTTTGGTCATTGATGCTTTTTTTGCATAGTTCTTTGGTGTATTGTTACCACCTTGTTTTAATCTCTTCTGCTTCTGTTAGGTCTTTGCCATTTCTGTCCTTTACTGTTCTCATCTTTGCATAAAATGTTCCCTTGGTATCTCTAATTTTCTTGAGGCTAGCTCTAGCTTTTCCCATTCTATTGTTTCCCTGTGTTTCTTTGCATTGTTCACTTAAGAAGGCTTTCTTATCTCTCCTTGCTATTCTCAGGAACTCAGCATCCAGACAGTTTGTCTCTCCCTTTGTCCTTTGCCTTTTGCTTCTGTTCTTTTTTCAGCTATTCATAAGTTCTCCTCAAACAATGACTTAGTCTTCTTAGTGTCTTTTTCTTTGAGGTGGTTTTGGTCATTGCCTCTTATACAATGTTGTATCCTCCATCCATAGTTCCTCAGGCACACTGTCTATCAGATCTAATCCCTTGAATCTATTCATCACTATTCTTGAGTTATCCGGAAACAAAAGTATGGTTTGGACCTGGAAATAATAAGATCTCCATTTCAGTCCTTGTGTGGGTTTTTCTGATTGTTGTCATGGTAATCATCAACTGCCATGGTGCTTTTTTTTTTTTTGTTTTTTTTTTTTTTTTTTCCTCTTCTCTCTCTCTTTGCCAGCATCCTTTAAGATGAATAATACTTTCTCTAAGGCAACATTTCTATATCTAAGCCTAATAGACCTTTTTCTTTCCTTTGTACTCTTTGTTAAAAGCCTTTGTAATGGAAAGTATCTTTCTTTGTGTCCTGCATTTTCCGTTATCTGAAGCGAAGGCTGCCTGCAGGCAGTCCCTTTGAGTTCTAGGAGGTTGCTATAACCTTCTTTGTGATTAGATCATCAGCAAACTGCTTCTTTCCTGCATAATGCACTTCTAAAACACTAATGAAAGGAAAATGAGCCAAACAATAACTGTCTAGGTTGAAGTGGGGTGGCAGGTAGATCTTTGTTCTGTTTTTAGAGAGAGAATAAGTATAATATCTCATTTTTACATCAATATTGTTTTGGAGTATTGTATGTGGTTTCAATTTATTTTAGTTTTTGTTTTTTTTTTTCTTTTACTTTAGGAAAGGCAATGGAATAGCATAAAAGGAATGCCAAATTAAAGCTAGAGAATTGACACAATTTTTATAACTAACCTTTGACAGTTCTTTTTGGTTTGTAGACTTTCTCTAACATTTGAATTATCACTTCCTAATCTTGAAAAAAATTATACTATTTGATAAATTTAAAATGTAATAAAATACACAAATAATTTCACAGTACATAACTATTAACTACCAAAAATGTCAAACACAATTGTCACTGTTTTGTGGTGAAGGAGAACATATTACCCCTAAATATGCCTTTTTGGCAAAACGATTATTTTGACCTGATTGTTTTTAAGAAATAGCAAATATAGGAGAAGCTCTGAAAGCAAGGTAGAAGTTATTCTTTTGTAAAAAAAAAAAAAAAATATATATATATATATATGTATATATTTATAAGAGAAATCTTCATTTGGAAGGATGTTTTCCTATTTTTGGAGAAGGCGATGGCACCCCACTCCAGTACTCTTGCCTGGAGTATCCCATGGATAGAGGAGCCTGGTAGGCTGCAGTCCATGGGGTCGCTAAGAGTTGAACACAACTGAGAGATTTCACTTTCACTTTTTACTTTCATTCATTGGAGAAGAAAATGGCAACCCACTCCAGTGTTCTTGCCTGGAGAATCCCAGGGACAGAGGAGCCTGGTAGGAGCCTGTCTATGGGGGCACACAGAGTCGGACATGACTGAAGCAGCTTAGCAGCAGCAGCAGCATCCCTCTTTTTACCTGTGTCAGGCGAGTTTATACTCCTCAGTTCTGTCTCATCAACAACAAAGGTTTGGTGTGATGGACATTAAAGCACCCTCTTGGCGTGTCATGGCTCTTGGGTCTTGGACAGAATGTGTTATAGCTCTCAGGTCTTGAACGGACCGTATTATAGCTCTTAGACAAGACAGTGTTACAGCTCTGTGTTACAGCTCTATTTTATTTAGATAATAGCAGGAAAATCCATCCCCAAGGTGTGAGGGCATGCCAACCTAAAGATGCAAAAAGAACGCCCAGCATTGGGAAAAAGAGAGAGAAAGAGAAAGAGCGCATACACACAGGGAGAGAGAGAGAGCTAGAGAACACGGGAGAGAGAGAGAAAGAGAAAGAGCACACATGTAGTGGGGAGAGAGAGAGAGAAAGCACACTTTGGCTCCTCCTTTTATATGTTTTTCCTCCCCCTGGGCCTGCCCTATGTAAATTGGGTTAGCCAGGAGTGCTGTTTGTTCTACTTGAAGTCCTCACTCCAGTCCTTGGACCTTCCTTTGACCTTCCTTTGTTCTATTTTATTGGGCTTTTCCTTTCCTCATCTTTTAGCCACCGCCATTTTGGACTCCTGTTTCCTGTTCTAACTACCTAACACCTGGAAGAGGAGGACGATATTTCTAAAAACTTATCAATGGCAAAGGCAGCTACTGAAATCTGCATAACAATTTTACCCTTATTTACTGCTCTTGCTAGATAACCTCCCATAATCAACTCCCTCTTTCCTTATGGAATCTTGTTTAGTCTTTAGCTGGATATGTTATTTAAGGTGGTGATTTGAGCTGTTTTGGGGAAATTACCCACACTTCCTGAGTGTCTCCAGCAAATACAAGGGTGTGTATATTATTAAACCTGTGTTTGTTTGTTTCATGTTAATCTTTGTTATTACATGGGGATCTCAGCCAAGAACTTAAAGGAAAAATATTTTTTGTTCTCCTACAGTTGTACCATGAGGTTAATATGTACAAAATGTGAGTTTTCCAGTTGATATACTAATATTCACATTCTGCATATGGATGCTCAAACGTGGCATTTGGAGTGAAATTCCAGAAACAATAAGAATGTCAGTTGTAGGTGAAAAAAAAAAAAACACTAAAACTAAATTTTCTTGGGTTAGATAATATAGGTCCCTTCAGAATAGCAAAAAGAACCTGAGGCTTTCAGATCAATATGTCTGAGTGGAAGGACTTGTGCTCCTCTCCTCTTGTGAGAGGTCTAAAACCACAACTAGCTGTTGAACAACCATCAACAGGAAAATTCTGGAATGCACCAAAAAAAGATATTGCATGTCTAAAGACAGAAAAATGATGGGAGGAGCACAATCACAATGAAAATCAAATCCCACACACACCAGGTGGATGATGTAAAAATTGGAGGACAATAATATCAAATAAGTTCTCCCGGTATTGTGAAGTTTCTGAACCCTACATCAGGCTTCCCAGGCTGGGTATCTGACAAAGAGACTGGGATTCCCAGAGAATATGACCTTGGAGACTGCAAGATTAGACTATAGGACTTCCACAGAACTGGGAGAAACAAAGACTCCAGTCTTGGAGGGCACAAATACAATCTTTCACACACCAAGGCCTGGAGGAAAGGAGCAGTGACCCGACAGGACCCTGAACCAAAGCTACCTGCTAATGTTGGATGGTCTCCAGTGACGGCATGGGGCAGCAGGCACTCCCCACAGGGACAGAGACACTGGTGCAGCAGTCTGTGAAGACCCTTGGCATAAGCCCTCTTGGAGGTCTCCATTAAAGCTATCAGAGAGCCTGTAGATCCCAGCCATCAAAAGATAATCAGATTAAAGCTTTACTGAGCAAGGCCCTATCCACCAGAGCAAGACCTATTTTTCCCATCTCCAGTCCCTCCCATCAGGAAGCTTACACCAGCCTCTTAGCCTCTTCTATCAGAGGGCATACAGGAAACAAGAAAAACTACAGTCCCACAGTGGCTAAAACAAAAGCCACATTACAGAAAATACATCAGGATGAACAGGTAGGAAGTTATGTCCCAAATAAAGGGACAAGATAAAAACCCAGAAAAACAACTAAAGGAAGTGGAGATAGACAATCTTCTAAGAAAATTAATCAGAATAATGATAGTGAAGCTGATCCAGGATCTTGGGAAAATAATGAAGACGCAAGAAATGTATACCAAAGACCTAGAACTAAAGAACAAGCAAACGAGATGACAAACACACTAGAAGCAATCAATAGCAGAATAACTGAGGCAGAAGAACAGATACATGACCTGGTGGACAGAATGGTGGAAATCACTGCCACAGAACAGAATATTGAAAAAAGAATAAAAATAAATGAAGATAGCCTAAAAGACCTCTGGGACAAAGTTAAACGCACCAATATTTGCATTATAAGGATCCCAGAAGGAGAAGAAAGAAATAAAAGACCTGAGATAATATTTGAAGAGATAGTAGCTGAAAATTTCCTTACCACAAGAAAGGAAACAGGCAACGAAGTCCAGCAATCACAGAGAGTCTCAGGCAGGTTAAATCCAAGGAGGAACACACTGAGACACATAGTAGCCAAACTGACAAAAATTAAAGATAAAGATAAAATATTAAAAGAAACAAGGGAAAAATGACAAATATACAAAGGGACTCCCATCAGGCTATCAGCGGATTTCTCAACAGAAACTCTACAAGCCAGAAGGGAATGGCGTGATATATTTGAAGTGATGAAAGGAAAGAACCAACCACTAAGATTACTACACCAGGCAAGAGTCTCATTCAGCGTTGCTGGAGAAGTCAAAAGCTTTCCAGACAAGCAAAAGTTAAGAGAGTTCAGTACCACCAAACAAGCTGTACAACAAATGAAGGAACTTCACTAGACAGGAAACACAAAAGAAGGAAAAGATCTTCAGAAAATAAACCCAAAACAATTAAGAAAATGGTAATAGGATCATACATATCCATCATTATCTTAAATGTAAATGGATCAAATGCACCAACCAAAAGACATAGACTGGCTAGGTGGATGAAAATATGCATGTATGCTCTTCCACTTACTACATCACTCTGCTTGATCTCCCAAATTGTATGTAGTTATTTTATATTGGTAGGTTAATCAAGTTCCCATTATGGCTTGCAATTGTAATTATCTCTTATTTTTATTTCTTGCTACTGATTGTGAAAACTGATAAACATCTTCTATGATTGTGATCATCTAACTATTACTCACTTAATATCACTGTATCATGATTGGTCAGAAGAAAAATAACAGAACTCTATATTACCAAAGCTATCATTTACAAGAAAAGGCTGTGGTCACTTTTTAAAAAAATCCAGATACATCAGAATTATCTTGAAATATTTTGAAATATAAAGGAAACGAGCTTGAATTTTATGAGACAGAAGATATAGTTATATAACTTTAATTCTTTATAAAGTCTATTACTCTATTATATAGCATGTGTGTAACATAGCTTAGTTTATTGTTGCTTCTGTTGTCATTGTTATGTACAAAATGTTGAAACAATTTGGGTAAAGATGACAATGAAACTGATATATATGGATTTGAAGCAGCATGTAATTTTGCAAGAAAGCAAACTAATCAGGTGACTCTGGTGTTGTATATAATGACAAACAGTATAGAGAAGTAACTGCTAAAGGCCTCGCAAATCTACAAGTATTGGCTCTGTGTGTGTGTCATAAAGTTGCATTGAATTCTCCCTACTGCCACTCTTTACAATCATCACATCATTTATTGTGGTTGATTCTTTATCTTTCAAATTTGTTTTTATAGTGTCCTCTTCTAAACTTCTTATACATTTATGATTAACCTTTCCAAACATCAGGATATATCACTGAAATATCAGCTCAGTTCAGTCACTCAGTCATGTCCAGTCTTTGCGACCCCATGAATTGCAGCATTCCAGCCTTCCTATCCATCACCAACTCCCAGAGTTCATTCAAACTCAAGTCCATGGAGTGGTGGATGCCATCTAGCCATCTTATCCTCTGTCATCCCCTTCTCCTGCTGCCCCCAATCCCTCCCAACATCAAAGTCTTTTCCAATGAGTCAATTCTTCGTGAGAGGTGGCCAGAGTATTGGAGTTTCAGCTTTAGTATCATTCCTTCCAATGAACACCCAGGGCTGATCTCCTTTAGGATGAACTGGTTGGATCTCTTTGTAGTCCAAAGGACTCTCAAGAGTCTTCTCCAACACCACAGTTCAAAAACATCAGTTCTATAGCACTCAGCTTTCTTCACAGTCCAACTCTCACATTCATTCATACATGACTACTGGAAAAACCATAGCCTTGACTAAATGGACCTTTGTTGGCAAAGTAATATCTCTGCTTTTTAACATGCTGTCTAGGTTAGTCATAACTTTCCTTCCAAGGAGTATGCGTCTTTTAATTTCATGGCTGCAATCACCATCTGAAGTGATTTCGGAGCCCAGAAAAATAAAGTCTGACACTCTTTCCACTGTTCCCAGATCTATTCCCATGAACCAATGTGACCAGATGCCATGATCTTAGTTTTCTGAATTTTGAGCTTTAAGCCAACGTTTTCACTCTTCTCTTTCACTTTCATCAAGAGGCTTTTTAGCTCCTCTTCACTTTCTGCCATAAGGGTGGTGTCATCAGCATATCTGAGGCTATTGATATTTCTCCCAGCTAAATCTTTATTCCAGCTTGTGCTTCTTCCAGCCAAGCGTTTCTCATGATCTATTCTGCATATAAGTTAAATAAGCAGGGTGACAATATACAGTCTTGACATACTCCTTTTCCTATTTGGAACCAGTCTGTTGTTTCATGTTCAGTTCTAACTCTTGCTTCCTGACCTGCATATAGGTTTCTCAAGAGGCAGGTCAGATGGTTTGGTATTCCCATCTCTTTCAGAATTTTCCACAGTTTATTGTGATCCACACAGTCAAAGGCTTTGGCATAGTCAATAAAGCAGAAATAGATGGTTTTCTGTAACTCTCTTGCTTTTTCCATGATCCAGCAGATGTTAGCAATTTGATCTTTGGTTCCTCTGCCTTTTCTAAAACCAGCTTGAACATCTGAAAGTTCACGATTCACATATTGCTGAAACCTAGCTTGGAGAATTTTGAGCATTACTTTATTACCATGTGAGATGAGTGCAATTGTGTGGCAGTTTGAGCATTCTTTGGCATTGACTTTCTTTGGGATTGAAGTGAAAAAAAAAAGAAAACTGACATTTTCCAGTCCTGTGGCCACTGCTGAGTTTTCCAAATTTGCTGGTATATTGAGTGTAGCACTTTAACAGCATCATCTTTCAGGATTTGAAATAACTCTATTGGAATTCCATCACCTCCACTAGCTTTGTCCATAGTGATGCTTTCTAGGGCCCACTTGACTTCACATTCCATCTGAGTCTAGGTGAGTGATCATACCATCGTGATCATCTTGATGGTGAAGATCTTTTTTGTACAGTTTCTGTGTAATCTTGCCACCTCTTCTTAATACCTTCTTCTTCTGTTAGGTCCATACCATTTCTGTCCTTTATCGAGCCCATCTTTGCATAAAATGTTCCCTTGGTATCTTTAATTTTCTTGAAGTGATCTCTAGTCTTTCCCATTCTGTTGTTTTCCTCTATTTATTTGCAATGATCGCTGAGGAAGGCTTTCTTTCTTCTTGCTATTCTTTGGAACTCTGCATTCAGATGCTTATATCTTTCCTTTTCTCCTTTGCTTTTCACTTCTCTCCTTTTCATAGCTGTTTGTAAGGTCTCCCCAGACAGTCATTTTACTTTTTTGCATTTCTTTTCCATGGGGATGGTCTTGATCCCTGTCTCCTGTACAAGATGTCATGAACCTCCTTCTATAGTTCTTCAGGCACTCTACCTATCAGATCTATTCCCTTCTCACATCCACTGTATAATCATAAGGGATTTTATTTAGGTCATACCTGAATGGTTTAGTAGTTTTCCCTGCTTTCTTCAATTTAAGTCTGAATTTGGCAATAAGGAGTTCATGATCTGAGCCACATTCAGGTCCTGGTCTTGTTTTTGCTGATTGTATAGAGTTTCTCCATCTTTGGCTGCAAAGAATATAATCAGTCTGATTTCAGTGTTGACCATCTGGTGATGTCCATGTGTAGAATCTTCTCTTGTGTTGTTGGAAGAAAGTGTTTGCTATGACCAGTGGGTTCTCTTGGCAAAACTCTATCAGCATTTGACCTGCTTCATTCCATACTCCAAGCCCAAATTTGCCTGTTACTCCAGGTGTTCCTTGACTTCCTACTTTTGCATTCCAGTCCCCTATAATCAAAAGGACATCTTTTTTGAGTGTTAGTTTTAAAAGTCTTGTAGATCTTCATAGAACCATTCAACTTCAGCTTCTTCAGCCTTGCTGGTTGGGGCATAGACTTGGATTACTGTGTTATTGAATGGTTTGCCTTGGAAACAGAGATCATTCTGTCATTTTTGAGATTGCATCCAAGTATTGCATTTCTTATATATAATGGTCATCTGAGTTAAATTCACCCTTTCCAGTCCATTTTAGTTTGCTGATTCCTAGAATGTCAATGTTCACTGTTGCCATCTCCTGTTTGACCACTTCCAATTTGCCTTGATTCATGGACCTAACATTCAAGGTTACAATGCAATATTGCTCTTTACAGTATCAGACCTTGCACCAGTCACACCCACAACTGGGTATTGTTTTTGCTTTGGTTCCTTCCCTTCATTCTTTCTGGAGTTATTTCTCCACTGATCTCCAGTAGCATATTGGGCACCTACAGAACTGGGGAGTTCCTCTTTCAGTATCCTATCATTTTGCCTTTTCATATTGTTCATGGGATTCTCAAGGCAAGAATACTGAAGTGATTTGCCATTCCCTTCTCCAGTGGACCACATTCTGTCAGACTTCACCATGACCCGCCCACTTGGGTGGCCCCACAGGGCATGACTTAGTTTCATTGAGTTAAACAAGTCTGTGGTCAGTGTGATTAGATTGACTAGTTTTCTGTGATTATGGTTTCAGTGTGTCTGCCCTATGATGCCCTCTCGCAATGCTTACTGTCTTACTTGGGTTTCTCTTACCTTGGAAGTGGGGTATCTCTTCAAGGCTGTTCTAATAAAGCGCAGCCACTGCTCCTTACCTTGGATGAGGGGTGTCTCCTCACCGCTGCGCCTCCTAACCTTGAACGTGGAGTGGCTCCTCTCGGCCCTCCTGCCCCCGTGCAGCCACCACTCCTTGGACACGGGGTTGGCATTTAAATTGTCATGCAGACTGTTTTCCAACATCGCTGATACTCTCCCTTTCCATGGACATGCGTTTCAGGGATTCATTTTGATCATTTGAATATCTTAATAGTTTCGGTAGAACAAAACATTATAATCTGAAAGGCTGAAACATTTAATCACCACTGTGATACCCTTCAAAACTCTTTTCCCTCTGATGTGCTAATTTGTAATATTCAAGATGACACATGCTCCATCCAAAAGTGTCTCTGAGAAACCAAGATAATCATAACCCTCAAGGTCTGATGTGTGATGTAAAAGACTAAATATTGAAATTGGGTTGTATAAATACATATGTATGTGTATGTATTTATATAAAAAATATATATTTGTGAAGAATATAATAAGCATATATGTTTGCATGAATATGCATAAAATCAGTGATGTCTTAGAAAAATGAGTTTATTATACTACTGCACATATTATTACTTTATGTGAGTAAAATTAATTTTCTACACTAAGCATATTCCACATAACTTCAGATAACAGTGGCTTTCTGTCACTATGTAACAAGAATTCCATTTCCTCTACTTTCAAATAAGATTTTTCTCATTATCCTTCTTAGCCTTTACCTATAACATTTTTAAAGTTCAAAATTTAACTGTGTTCAATGCACTTAGCACTTTTATTAACACTCTCCTCAAAATAACAGCTTTTCTAGATCTGACTACAACATGATTTCAAGCTTACTCCCCCATTTAGTCATTTCTTTTGGCTAAACCTAACAGCCAGGTGCCAAATTCTGTACTATGTATTCACTTATGTGTAATTAATTGCATCAAAACTTAGTTTTGCACATTTATTTTTTCACAGTTAATCAGTTACCTGGTTTAGTATGTCTGATTGCTTCTGGCTCATGTAATCTGTCAATCTGGGCTGTGGTCTCTTCTGAAAGTTCTATTGTAAGGATAGAAATCTTCTTCCAAGCTCATTTATGTGACTATTTTCCTGTCACAGTATCTTGTCACATGAGTCTCCACAGGCTACCTTCTAATATGGCAGCTTGTTTCTGCCAGGGTGAGTGAAACAAATAGAGCTGGTGAGCATGTGAAAATGGAGTAAGACTCTCAATGTAACCTAATATTAGAAGGAGCATACATTATGACATCATTTCTATCATATTTTACTAGTTTCAAGTGTGTCAGTACATCCAGCCCATATCCAAAGAGAGTGAATTGTACAAATGTGTAAAGATCAGGAGTTAGGGATCATCAGGGGCCTATCTTAAAGGTTGCCCACTACAATCTTATTATAATGTTTATTATAAACAATATTTAACAATTCAGGAAATAATGACATCTTAAAAATATTTTTTTCTTTTATGTAAAGTTAAGGATTTTTAAATCATGAAAACACTTTCTAAACTTTCTATGATATCCCAGCTTATTTTTTTAAAAAGCATTCTCTAACTCTTCCTAAGGCTAAAAACTCTAAAATCTTTAAATTCCCAGTCTTTCTTCTCCATTTTTCTGCCAAGCTAGACCATAAGTACCTGTTTTATGATACTCTCTCTCATTCAGTTTTCTCTATAGCTACTAATTTTCTAATTCTTATTGCAGGCATATACAACAATTTCAGAAAAGAGACTGTACCATGGGCTTCTTTTAATTATGTGGGAAACGGTGTTATGTAAAAAATGAAAAAAAAATGTATAAACATTTAGAGTGAGCCTGGTAAAATATCTGTACATATAAACACGTGGTTACTATGTTCTCCATAGTACCTAGTGTGTATTCACATAGAAACTTAATTTGTGGTTCCAATCTGGAATAGAAGTGTAGATTCTGAAGACAGTGTCAGGAACTAAAAGCGTACAAGTATTAGCATAGCTTCCAACATTCAAAGGAATAAGGAAAGTCTATATGATAGAAAAAAATGATTTTAAAGTTCAAGAGTCATGTAAAATGATCATATCATAAGTCTCATAATTTAATTAAAAAGTTACTCTATAACACTGAAATGATACACTAAATAGAAATTATAACAGTTATGTGTTTATTGACTCCTCAAAAATGTTATAACTATAGTTTATTTATAATTGATAAAATAATAATTATTTTATAGTTATTTAATTTATAAATAATGAATTTATAATTTATAAAATATAGGTTAATTTATATACCTTTTTATTAAAATAATATATCTAAAATTGCAAACTATCTTGGTATTCAACCTCTAAAAGTTTATGATATTGAATTCAATAATTTCTTTTTCAATTTTAATATTATTAAGTTCAGATAGGTTTTAAGTGAAATTCATTTTTTAGAGTGCTAAACAGGAGTCTTCCACACTTTTCTATTTTTTTAAGCAATTTTTAAATTATGTTTTTTCAAAAATAATTTGAAATCTGTTTCCCAAAAGAAATTGAGTTTACTAAAATTTTTGCAGGAAATATTTATGTCTGTTATACCACACATGTCAGAAAGAGAAGAAGAACTAGAGTCTTTTGAAAGTGAAAGAGGAGTGAAAAAGTTGTCTTAAAGTTCAACATTCAGAAAATTAAGATCATGGCCTCCAGTCCCATCACTTCAAGGCAAATAGATGAGGAAACAGTGGAAACAGTGACAGACTTTATACTTTTGGGCTCCAAAACAACTGCAGATGTTGACTGCAGACATGAAACTAGAAGATCCTTGCTCCTTGGAAGAAAAGCTATGACCAACCTAGACAGCATATTAGAAAACAGACATTACTTTGCCAACAAAAGTCAAAGCTATGGTTTTTCCAGTAGTCATGTATGGATATGAGAGTTGGACTATAAAGAAAGCTGAGCACTGAAAAATTGATGTTTTTAAACTGTGGTGTTGGAGAAGACACTTGAAAGTCCCTTGGACTCCAAGGAGATCAAACCAGTCCATCTTCAAGGAGAACAGTCCTGAGCATCCACTGGAAGGACTGATTCTAAACTGAAACTCCAATACTTTGGCCACCTGATGTGAAGAACTGACACATTAGAAAAGATCCTGATTCTGGGAAAGATTGAAGGCAGGAAAAGAAAGGGATGAGAGAGGATGAGATTGTTGGATGGCATCATTGACTCAATAGACTTGCATGATAACAGAATAGTTCTGGCTCACCACAACTAGAGAAAGTCTGCATGCAGCAATGAAGTCAGAACAGTCAATAAATAAATAAAATTTTTAAAAAGATATATTTACCCAATCTATAAAATAAATAACATTATATTTATATAGTTCTTCCTAGTATATATATCAAGTATATCAATTTATGTGTAATTACTATGAGGAAATAAAAATAAAAAGTAAATGCTTCACAAATCACTTTATACTTTCAGTTGGCAACATTTTCAATCAGATGGGAGCAATGGGAGATAAAAATCTTGTTTATATTAATGACCAGTTGATATAGAAGAACGTGGAGTGTGGAAAAGACTATCCTACTGATTGTGATGTAGGCCATCATCAGCCAATCCAGAAACTACAAACATTAATGGAACCAGAAATTTCAGAAATTATTTGAAATTACAGATTCCATCATGGTATTCTATATAAAATGTCCAAAACTCATTCTTTTAAAAATGACAACCTATAAACACTATAAGCTGTAGAATGTAAACAAATAAGTACACCACTGCCAGTACTATATTTATTATGGTGTCAAAATTGAGGTTAATATTTAAAAAAGAATCTTCGGACCTAACAATCCTTCATGCTTACTGGATATGGTTCAAGACTTGGGTTACATTCTGCTAACAAGGAAATTATAAAATTAAGTCATGAGTCTCAAAATCTCATTTTATGTCTTACAATGTTAGTAAATACTTCATGATTTTTAGAGAAATGTGGTAACCTTTATTAAATCAAATTAGCAAAACTTTCCTTTCTTAGAAAGAAACCTGCATTTTAGTTCCTAATACATAAATAAAAAGAGGAGTTCAGTTCAGTCGCTCAGTCTTGTCCAATTCTTTGCAACCCCATGGACTGCAGCATGTCAGGCTTCCTTGTCCATCCCCAGCTCCTGGAGCTCAAACTCATGTTTATCACATCAGTGATGCCATCCAACCATCTCAAAAAGAGAAAGCCTTATTCTTATTTAGAAATCACAATTTAGAAGTTTCCTTAGCTGGGAGCATAATAATTTTCTAATTTTGTTGCCCACTGTAACCAAAACTGAGCTATTTAGACCTGAAACAAACCAAAAAAAAAAAAAAAACCAAGAAGTTAGATATTTTTAAGTACCTTACAATGTAATGTGTTTTCCTTAAAGCTAAACAGCATTTTCTTCTTGCTTACCTTTTCTCTTATACTTAATACCAATTTAATACAAAGTATAAAGACAATATTTCCCTAGGAAAGACAGAAATATTTGCTAATTGTTTTCATCCTAAAGCTGTATTGTCTTGTTTGATGTACTCTTTAAAATGCTCCTCACAAAGTAGAATTGTGTGTATCTAATTTCAACATACCAAAATCAGTGGGTGAAAGATGTGAAGAGTGATGACTGCAAAATGTATTCAGTTTCAAGTAAAGTACTTCACTTGTTTTGATGTCAGGCACTTGGTTTCTCTAACAGCTGCCAATATCCAAAATTTACTTTGTTAATTAGGGTGGTTTCCCAGGTAGCACAGTGGTAAAGAATCCATCTGTCAATGCAGGAGACTCATTCAATCCCTTTGTTTGGAAGATCCCCTGGAATAGGAAGTGACAACTCGCTCTAGTGTCATTGCCCGAAGAATCCTGTTGACACAGGAGCCTGATAGGCTACAGTCCTTGGGGTTGCAAAGAGTTGGACATGAATGGGCACTTCCATTATGTTTTAATGGTAAATGTAAGTCACTACAGAATTTTAATATTTTATATGTTTTGAAGTATATAATTTATATTCACATTTTAAATGGATATATTTTTAGTTTTTATGAAATTGATACAGAAATTATACTAAAAACAAGACAATAAATATAATAAAATATAATAGTAGCCTACCCCACTTATCTCACCTCTACTATATAGAAAAATGTATTTTAAATTATTTTCTTATTATCTCTATTTTACTAAGTGATATACTTTCAGTTCAGTTCAGTTCAGTCACTTAGTCATGTAATCTTTGCAACCTCATGGATTGCAGCACACTAGGCTTCTCTGTCCTTCACCATCTCTTGGAGTTTACTCAAACTCATGTCCACTGAGTCAATGATACCATCTAACCATCTCATCCTCTGTCATCCCCTTCTCCTCCGGCCTTCAATCTTGCCTAGCATCAGGGTATTTTCCACTGAGTCAGTTCCTTGCATCAGGTGGCCAATGTATTGGGAGCTTCAGCTTCAGCATCAGTCCTTCCAGTGAATATTCAGGACTGATCTGCTTTAGGATGGACTGGTTGGATTTCCTTGCAGGCCAAGGGACTTTCAAGAGTCTTCTCCAACACCAAAGTTCAAAAGCATCAATTCTTCAGGACTCAGATTTCTTTGTGGTCCAACTGTCACATTCATAAATGACTACTGGAAAAACCATAGCTTCCACTAGACAGATCTTGTTGGCAAAGTAATGTCTCTGTTTTCCAATATGCTGTCTTTATTGGCCATAGCTTTTCTTCCAAGGAACAAGCTACTTTTAATTTTTTTTTAAAGTAACATATTTACCATTATATATTTACTCTCTGTTATTATAAATAATTGGAGAAGGGAATGGCAACCCACTCCAGTGTTATTGCCTGGAGAATTCCATAAACAGTGGAGCCTGGGTGGCTACATTACATGGGATGGCAGAGTCAGATGTGTCTGAGAAACTAACACATACATACATACATAATACATAATAATTTACTTGTTCTAACACAATTTAGCACACTCAAGTAACACAAATTACATGGTCAGTTCAGTTCAGTCACTGTCGTATCCAACTCTTTGTGATCCCCAGGACTACACCAGCCCAGGCCTCCCTGTCCATCACCAACTCCTGGAGTTTACTCAAACTCATGTCCATAGAGTTGGTGATGCCATCCAACCATCACATCCTTTTTCATCCCCTTCTCCTCCATGGTAAATATTTACTGAACTTTGCATCTTATGCTAGCTCCTTTTCAGATTTATGGAAAACATATACATTTGTTTTGTTATCTACAAAACTGCATAGTATCACTTTATTAAGCACAGAGCTGCCTATTCAAATAATTGCAAGTTTCAGCAATTGCATCTTGGGTAGCTTACTTTATCTCACTTTGCCTTTATTTCTTCAGTTGTGAAGACTGGCTGTTAGAATTCTATGATTTTATTAAATATATATATATAATTCACAAGTAAGTAGTTAGCAAGTGTTAGTTATTAGAGTTTCCACTCTCTTTTAAATTCTAATATGCCCATTAACTATTGGTCCTGGATCAAGGTTTAGCTGCTAGAGTTTTCCTCTGTGGTATATGACACAACGCTGAATCTAACAAAATACTGACCTTGAATTCCATTCTATAATGGTGTATATTACAATTGATTGATTCAGTTTCTGTGAAATCTTTTGTCATTATTATTGATATCATTAAGCCTTTTTATTGAGTCAAATTTGAAGATTAAAAAAGCTATTCATAGAGTGACTATGTAAATAAGGTTTATGTAAAATTATTTAAAGTACTAAGATTGAATTTTTTTATCTTGTATTTTATTTTATTTGGCCACACCACACAACATGAAGGATCTTAGTTCCCTGACCAGAGATCAAATATGTGTCCCCTGCACTGGAAGATGCAGTCAACCACTGTACACCAGGGAAGTGCCCTTAATTTATGTTTAAAGTCCTTTATTCTTATTTCAAATTCTGAATCTTTAGAATGTCTTTTTCCTTGGGAAAACTTCCTCATGAAATTCCTCCATCATTCTGATATATATATATAATTGGAGAATAAGTGCTTTACAGGGTTGTGTTGGTTTCTGCCATATGACACCATGAATTAGCCATAGGTGAGCATATTTCCCCTCCCTCTTGAACCTCCCTCCCACTCCCACCTCATTCTGGCCTTCCAGGTTATCACAGAGCAGTGGGTTGAACTCCCTACATCCTACAGAAAATTTCCACTAGCTATCTAATTTACATATGGTCACGTGTATAGTTCAAAGCTACTTCCAATTTGTCTCACCCTTTCCTTCCCCTGTTGTGTCCACAAGGCTGTTGTCAATCTGCATCTCTATTGCTACCCTGCAAATAGACTCATCAGTACTGGTTTTCTAGATACCGTGTAGCTGAGATCTTAACAGCAGCAGAAAGGCATTCATGAAACATTATTTCACTACTGCTTTGTTGATTTGATCCTTTATTACTCCAGTTCCATAATGAAACTTTTGTATCACTAAAAGACATCATTCATTATATGCCAAGAAATAGATTGTTAAAGATTTTGTAGGGATTTCTTTATATGTATAAAAATGTCTTTATTTTGTCATTATTATTCAGCAATTTAACTAAATTTTATACATCTAAATATCATTTTCTGATGTTTTTATTGCTTTTTATTATCAGTGTTGTTAATGGGAAGTCTAATTCCAGTTTAATTATTATATATCTTCACTAATTTATTTTATAATGGATTATTTGGGATATTTTTTTTGGTCTGTTTTTCGTTTTTGCTTTCTTCAAGGACGCTTTTATAATTATCCTTCTATTTGTTTTCTCAAATGCCACATTGCATGCATAGCGATATGTGTGTGTGTGCGTGTGTGTGTGTGTGTGTGTTCCATGAACTAATTAACTCCTTTTATATAAAAGTTTATCTTTTGTTTCTGTGAAATTACCTTGAACTATCTTGGTATTTTTCTCCCCTCTGTTTTTTCTTGTTCTTTCAAAAATCTATTTATACAGACTGTACAGATACATTTGTGTTCTATATATATTATTTTTAATATATTTTCATTTGTCACTTCACTGAATTCTGCATCAAGGAGATTTAATAAATCTGTGAGTTTTAATTAGAGGCAGACATGATCAAATCTGTGCTCTAAAAATGTAATTGGCTGCAGTGTAGCCCTTTTAACAAAGGGTTTAGAAGAAAAATTGAAGATAGCCAGAGCATAAGCTCAGATTAGTTTCATCCTTTATAAATCTTCCTTTTTTCCTTAACTCTAAGGATATTAATTCTTGCCCCACTGATGAAAACTTTTCTAAAGATACGATTTATATAAAGTGCTCTGACAGACCTAGAAAAGGTATATATAGCTTTAGCTAAAAATATCACTGTTATACTATTAAGAATGTAACTATACATAGATGTGGAAGAAATGTGTGGCTGATAATTATATCAGTTTAAATAACATTTTAATATAATACTATTTGAATGCTGAAGTAGGAAAAGAGAAAATATTTTATTGAAAACCTGTAATATACAGTATTATGCTGGGAATAAAAGGAGTACGAATCTCAAGGAATTCATAGTGAATTGAGTCACTGGATATATGAATGAAGTTTAACGCAACATTTAAGTGCCTTAAAAGAAATATATAAAAGTAATAATGAAGTTCAGGGAATTAATGCTGATGATTCCCAGGTTCGGCTTGTGGGGTTCAGGTAAGAGGTAAAAATATTATTAGTTTCTTAAAAGAAGTTTCTGAATTAATTAATCCTTATGGATTGATAGGAACATATAGGAAGCTGGAAATCATATACAATGAATCACACATATAGCTTCTATGATAATCATAACCCCTATTAATTGAAAAAAGTATAACAAGCTCAATATTATTTAATGTTCCCAGGTTCTTTCACTGATGGGTTTATAGAATATAGTGTTATATATTATGTTTGAAGAGTAAAGGTGAAATGAAATCTTAATCAGCCTTGAATGTCAGGCTAAAGACTAAGTTTGATAAAGTTGAAAGTATTCAGATAAGTTATAATAGTATCCTTTTGAGAAGTGTGGTATTATGGTTAGAGATGGAAATTAAAAAATCTTCAAAAATAAATTTTCAATTCTGTTCAGTTACTCAGTCGTGTTCCAGTCTTTGCAACCCCATAGACTGCAGCATGCCAGGCTTTACTGTCCCTCACTAACTCCTGGAGTTTGCTCAAACTCATGTCTACTGAGTCATTGATATCATCTAACCATCTCATCCTCTGTCATCCCCTTCTCCTCCCACCTTCAATCTTTCCCAGCATTGGGGTATTTTCCAATAAGACAGTTCTTCACATCAGGTGGCCAAAGTATTGGAGTTTCAGCTTCAGCATCAATCCTTCCAATGAACATTCAGGACTGATGTCCTTTAGGATGGACTGGTTGGATCTCCTTGCAGTCCAAGGGATTCGCAAGAGTCTTCTCTAACACTACAGCTCAAAAGCATCAAGTCTTTGGCACTCAGCTTTCTTTATAGTCCAACTCTCACATCCATACTTGACTACTGGAAAAACCATAGCTTTGACTAAACAGACCTTTGTTGATAAAGCAATGTATCTGCTTTTAAATATGATGTCTAGGTTGGTCATAACTTTCCTTCCAAGGAGCAAGTGTCTTTTAATTTCATGGCTGCAGTCACAATCTGCAGTGATTTTAGCATCCCCTCTCCAATATCTCACTATTTCCACTGTTACCCCATCTATTTGCCATGAAGTGATGGGACAGGATACCATGATCTTAGTTTTCTGAATGTTGAGTGTTAAGCCAACTTTTTTAGTCTTTTCTTTAAAGAAGCTCTTTAGTTCTTCTTCACTTTCTGCCATAAGGGTCGTGTCATCTGCATATCTGATGTTATTGATATTTCTCACAGCAATGTTGATTCCAGCTTGTGTTTCATGCAGCCTGGCATTTCACTTGATGTAATCTGCATACAAGTTAAATAAGCACGGTGACAATATATAGCCCTGATACACTCCTTTCCTGATTTGGAATCAGTCTGTTCCATGTCCCGTTCTAACTGCTGTTTCTTGCCCTGCAGACAGATTTCTCATGAGTCAGGTTTGGTGGTCTGGTATTCCCATCTTTTTCAGAATGTTCCACAGTTTGTTGTGATCTACACAGTCAAAGGCTTTGGCATAGTCAATAAAGTAGAAATAGATGTTTTTCTGGAACTCTCTTGCTTTTTTGATGACCCAGTGGATGTTGGCAATTTAATCNGTTTCTTGCCCTGCAGACAGATTTCTCATGAGTCAGGTTTGGTGGTCTGGTATTCCCATCTTTTTCAGAATGTTCCACAGTTTGTTGTGATCTACACAGTCAAAGGCTTTGGCATAGTCAATAAAGTAGAAATAGATGTTTTTCTGGAACTCTCTTGCTTTTTTGATGACCCAGTGGATGTTGGCAATTTAATCTCTGGTTTCTCTGCTTTTTCTAAATCCAGCTTGAGCATCTGGAACGTCATGGTTCATGTACTGTTAAAGCCTGGCTTGGAGATTTTTGAGCATATTTTGCTAGCATGTAAGATGAGTGAAATTGTGTGGTAGTTTGAGCATTCTCTGGTGTTGCCTTTCTTTGGGACTGGAATGAATACTGACCTTTTCCAGTCCTGTGGCCACTCATGAGTTTTCCAGATTTTTGGCACATTGAGTGCAACACTTTAACAGCAACATCTTTTAGGATTTGAAGTAGCTCAACTTGAATTCTATCACCCCCACTAGCTTTGTTCATAGTGATGCATGTAGTGATGCTTCCTAAGGCCCACTTGACTTTAACATTCCAGGATATCTGGCTCTAGGTGGGTGATCACACCATTATCATTGTTTGAGTCATGAAGATCTTTTTTGTAAAGTTCTTCTGTGTATTGTTGCCACCTCTTCTTAATATTTTCTGCTTCTGTTAGGTCCATACTATCTCTGTCCTTTATTGAGCTCATCTTTGCATTAAATGTTCCCTTGCTATCTCTAATTATCTTGAAGAGATCACCAGTCTTTCCCATTCTACTCTCTTCCTCATTCTTTGCACTGATCACTGAGGAAGGTTTTCTTATCTCTCCTTGCTATTCTTTGGAACTCTGCATTCAAATGGTGATATCTTTCCTTTGCTCCTCTGCCTTTAGCTTCTCTTCNGCTATCTCTAATTATCTTGAAGAGATCACCAGTCTTTCCCATTCTACTCTCTTCCTCATTCTTTGCACTGATCACTGAGGAAGGTTTTCTTATCTCTCCTTGCTATTCTTTGGAACTCTGCATTCAAATGGTGATATCTTTCCTTTGCTCCTCTGCCTTTAGCTTCTCTTCTTTTCTCAACTATTTATAAGGTCTCCTTAGACAACCACTTTGCCTTTTTGCATTTCTTTTTTCTTGGGGATGGTCTTGATCACTGCCTCCTGTACAATGTCATAGATCTCCATCCACAGTTCATCAAGCACTCTGTCTATCAGATCTAATCACTTTACTCTATTTCTCACTTCCACTATGTAATCATAAGGGATTTGATTTAGGCCCTACCTGAATACTCTAGTGGTTTTCCCTACTTTTTTTCAATTAATGTCTGAATTTTGCAATAAGAGTTTCATGATCTGAGCCACAGTCAGCTCCCAATCTTACTTTTGCTTACTGTATAGAGCTTCTCCATCTTTGGCTATAAAGAATATAATCAATCTGACTTTGTTATTGACCATCAGAAGATGTCCATGTATAGAGTCTTCCCTTGTATTGTTGGAAGAGGATGTTTGCTATGACTAGTGCATTTTCTTTGTGAAATTCTGTTAGAGTTTGCCCTACTTCATTTTGTACACCAAGGCCAAATTTACCTGTTACTCCAGGTATGTCTTGACTTCATAATTTTTCATTCCAGTCCCCTGTAATGAAAAAGGACATCTTTTGGTGGTGTTAGTCCTAGAAGGTCTAACAACTGAACAACTGAACACATATGTGTGGACTACAGTTTGTGCCAGGCATCCAAGACAGATGCCTTCTTACTCTTGTTGGAGTTGTAGATGTTAGGGTGTTGGAGAAAAGACCACACACTTTGTATCCCCTGTCTTTCCACATGTCCTCTCACTTAGATGGTGAGTGTTGTGTCCTCCTGTAGGCTCTGTACTGATGTGGGTACCAGACATAGAGAAACCTAGAGAGTGAAGGTTTCAGAGGAAATTCTGAACACAGTAGAATGGTTGTGGGAATCCGTTTATCCTTCTGCAATGGAAGGTAAACTGTTCCCTGCTCCATGCTGGGCACTGGCTTTCCAGAAGCTGCTCACAAGGCCCAGTGCACAGAGGAAACACTTCACAACAATTTCTACACATGCATGATTATCCTGGAGTAAGAGAATGTACAAATGCTCCTTGACTGGGGAAGGACCTTGGGGCCTCGATGGAATAGTTGGACCCCTTGGCCCCATGGAGCACAGGAACTTCAGGAGTGTCCCCAGCATTAACATGTCCCTTCTCCAGTCTCTGACACACCCAGTCCTGCCATCTGTTGCCTTTCAGAATTCCTGCTGGTTGCGAGCATGTCCCAGTTTGGTCCTTTGCATTATCAGTCTGGGCAGGAGCTCTGCACCCCCACTAAATGTTCAGTAGGCTTATGCTGAGCTGAGTGGAGGGGTTGATGGTCTACGTGCTGTGCAGTCTAAGTCGAGGCCTGTGCTGCTTCCTACCAGCCTCTTCTGAGGGTCAGAGTTTGACCTCTAGAGCCAGACAGTCTGGATTTGAATCCAGCCTCTGGTTTTCTGCTATGATCTTGGACAAGCTACCTGTTTGGCACTTTGGCTTCCTTATCTGTGAAGACAGAGTGTGGGACCACTAACCCCCATGGTGTGTGAGGAGTAAATGA
>SJYX01002573.1:170880-206619 GCA_006410675.1 Oreotragus oreotragus
GACTTTTGGACTCTGAGGGAGAGGGAGAGGGAAAGGGAGAGGGTGGGATGACAGGAGAGAATAGCATTGAAATATGTATACTATCATGTAAGAAATGAATCACCAGTCCATGTTCAATGCAGGATGCAGGATGCTTGGGGCTGGTGTATAGGAATGATCCAGAGGGATGATGTGGGGTGGGAGGTGGGAGAGGGGTTCATGTTTGGGAGTTCATATACACCCGTGACGGATTCATGTCAATGTATGCCAAAACCAATAGGGTACTGTAAAGTAAAATAAAGTAAAATGGAAGTTCTAAAAATATAAATAAATTTAAAAAATTCTGAGGGATAAATATAGTTTTAAGAGATTCAAAACAAAATGAAATTAGATGTTTGGGGAGAAAAATAAGAACCTTGGTTTCTACACTGATGGTGTCTGCTGACCATCAGACAGCTTTCATTTTGAGCTTTCATTTTCATGGTTGACCTTTCATTTTCATGGTTGCACAGGGTACATGGCTGCAGAGAACATGTCTGGGGCTCACTCAAGTCTGGAACTCTATTTGGAAATTAAGCAGAATTTAGGATTAAATGGTATTTACACTTTGCAAAAAAAATTATAGATAAAATAAATAAATCCATAATACAAGGAGAGAAGATGAGCCACTTCTCATCTCAATGGCTCTAAATGGATTATTGCTAGAAAAAGCAACTTCCATGAATATTGATTACCACGAATCTGTATATAAATTTGTGTACTAAGTCTAATCTGCCCTGATTTTGGAATGAAACACCTCATGGGTAGAATTTAAGTGAAAAGATTCCTAGGTTAGTAGTGCCTCAAATGATGGATAGAACTGAATGCATATGCCTTCTGAGGAAGACAACTTCAGTTCATTATCAAAATCACAAAGTTCCCATGGCAACAGGGCACCCCACAAAGGAGTTATGATATTATCAGACATAAAAATGAGTTCCATAAGATTTTACTTATATAGATTACCCAATTAATATTATATAATAAAATAAACATTTTCAATATTTTGTTAAAGTTAAAGAGTAGCTTTAAAAATTAATCAACGAACTGGAGATAACAATCATAATGAAAAATAGTGCATTTAAAACTTCTGAAAGAAAATATTATGGTAATTGAAATACAAAATTAATGAAAAAATTAGAGAGCAGATGAAAGTCAGCAGAAGATAGAAATAAAGCATTAAAAGTTGATTCAAAGAAATTATCCAGAATACCTTATTGTGAAACAAACAGATAGGAAATAATAAAATACTTCACTCACTGATAATAGAATGGGAAGTTCAAATATTAATACATAGCATTGATGCTTCATTAGACATAATACAAATAATAAAAAGAAAATATCCATTGTGGTGATAGATGAAAGTTCTTAAAACCTAAGGTATTATGATTTTACTAAAGAAGTTCAAAGGACATCAAACAGAATCATTTAACAACAACAACAACAACAAAAAACCTGGACATACATTAGAGTGGGGAGAAAAAAAAAAAAGACAACCAAAAAGAGACAGATTATTTACAGTGGGACCCATGGGTAAATTCTCAACATCAACAGCAGCAGTTGAAAGACAGTAGAATAGTAATGTCAGTGTCTTGAGAGAAAAATAACTGTCTAGTAACCATATCCTATTTTTCCCTTCTATTTTTATTTTAATTATAGTTGAATAACTTTTACTGATAGAATAATAATGTTTTATTATTTTCATTGTTGTATGTAGTGAAACATATTGATGTGTTTCTAGGTTTGACTTCTTCTGTTTTTGTTTTTTTTTTTTTGCTACATTGTAAGATTCAATTACTCCTTGGAAGAAAAGTTATGACCAACCTAGACAGCGTATTCAAAAGCAGAGACATTACATTGTTGACTAAGGTCCATCTAGTCAAAGCTATGGTTTTTCCTGTGGTCATGTATGGATGTGAGAGTTGGACTGTGAAGAAGGCTGAGTGCCGAAGAATTGATGCTTTTGAACTGTGATGTTGGAGAAGACTCTTGAGAGTCCCTTGGTCTGCAAAGAGGTCCAGCCAGTCCATTCTGAAGGAGATCAGCCCTGGGATTTCTTTGGAAGGAATGGTGCTAAAGCTGAAACTCCAGTACTTTGGCCACCTCATGCGAAGAGTTGACTCATTGGAAAAAACTCTGATGCTGGGAGGGATTGGGGGCAGGAGGAGAAGGGGACGACAGAGGATGAGATGGCTGGATGGCATCACTGACTCGATGGACGATGGACGTGAGTCTGAGTGAACTCCGGAAGTTGGTGATGGACAGGGATACCTGTCATGCTGCGATTAATGCGATTGCAAAGAGTCGGACACGACTGAGCAACTGAACTGAAGATTCAGTTGGGCTTCTTGGTTTTTCAGTGATAAAGAATCCTCCTGTCAATGCGGGAGATGGGAGACTGATCCCCTGGTGGGGAAGATCCTCGGGAGAAGGAAATGGCAATCCACTCCAGTATTTTTGCCTGGGAAATCCCATGAAGAAAAGAGCCTGGTAGGCTACAGTTCATAGGGTCACAAAAGAGTCAGACATGACTTAGTAACTAAACAATGACAACAATAACAAGACTTAAGTAGCTAAAGTTTAGTTTTTTCGTTTTATTCACAGATAAGATGGTCTAGAGTCTCTTTTTCAAATTTTTTTTTTTTTTTTAATCTTGGTCAAGTTTTGGAATTAAAGTGAAACTGATGTTTTAAACGTTTTGAGACTCCAAATGATTCTATCATTAGTTTATCACTAGAATACCTGTGAGAGCTTGTTTTATTGTTAATAACATCTGTATTTTGAAAAATTATCTCAAAGACCATCTGCTTAATAGTAACTTCTTGATTAATGGAAGCCGAATACTTTTACCAAATCAAAATTGTTTCTAATGTCCTGTATCAAGAAACACAACAATTAACAATGTCACGTCTACTTTTCTATAGCCAAAGCTAAATATAAGAGTCCTTACATACATTTTTGTTTCGGTGTTTGTGTTTGATAAATGTCCATTTAGTAAGCACAAGTAGCATGGCAGAAAGTTCTGAAGGGAAATAAAAAGCATCACTGGAAATCAAAATAAGAAAACAACAACAACAACAACAAATAATCCTTCAAAGTGATTCCTCTTACAAATACATAAAGATAGATTTTGCAAGATAAATTTAGAACTGACTACTCTGCACATGTAAATTTAATTTCCCTAAAAGAGAAAGAATTTGTGTGGCTTAGTGTTTTGTGTGCATGTGTGTGTGTGTGTGTGTTGCGTATGAGAGCAATTAGCTTTTCAGTACCCTTGAATGTTCTTTCCAACAAAAGACAAAGTCAATGACCTAAGAATATTTTAATGTTTTGCTTCACTTCAAGAAGTGAAATTTCACTGTCAATGTACTGTTAAATTCAACATTCTTCTTACAGTTATTTGGAATGCAAACCTGGGATACTATTTTTGGAATAGATCCTAGAAATTGAGGAGATTATATATTTATTTTTTAATGCTAATTAATTAATTTTAAATGCTAAATCTAATTAATTAATGGTGCACATGCATGTGTGTGTGTGTGCACGCACTCAGTCATGTCTGAATTTTTGTGACCCCATGGACTGTCCATGGCTCCTATATTCATGGGCTCCTCTCTCCATGTCCTGCCAAGCTCTTCTGCCCATGGGAATCTCAGGCAAGAATACTTGAGTGGGGTGCCATTTCCTTCTCCACTAACGATGCATAATTCATAGTAATAAACTAATAATTCAAAGTGAAAATATTCTGAAAGTGACTTTATACTGTTTTCTACTTTACCTTCTCTGTGATCTCAAAAACTATCAAGACAGTGCCAAACTTTCACTCCAAAGTTTAAAGTGCAAATTGGTCAAACAATGACAAGACATTTTGAACCTAAAGTAGTCACCAACACCTTTGAAAATTTTTTTAACATCTCTGAAGTTGAAATGTGTCTAAAGTATATTAAGCTCACATCTCTTCACACACATTTAGATAGATAAATAAACTGCCTGAAGGGCTCAAGGAGTATGCCTTGAGTATCCCAATAATACTTCAAACCCACTGGTTTAATAAGAATTCTAAAAATTGAATCTTTAATATTTTTTATGGAGATACTCTTGTAAAGCACATATTTCAGCATTGTTATACCTATCATTTAAAGCATTCACTTTCCCAAATATTTTTGAAAATACTTTCCATTTGAATACATGAGTAGAAAAAGTTGAATAAATGAAAATTATTTTATACTAGTTCTTGATGCTGGTAGCATATTTCTCATTAAGAGCACATTGTAGCATTTAATTTTTATTCATCCATTTATTAACTTTGAAACAAAATTGTATTTTAAGAAATCATCTTCAAATATCAGAATCAACTCAATGTTTTCCTATTTAATTTGATTAAAGAAGAAAAATTATTCCAAGTATAATCAGTTCAGTTCAGTCACTCAGTCATGTCCGACACTTTGTGACACCATGAACCACAGCATACCAGGCCTCCCTGTCCATCACCAACTCCCAAACTCATATCCATTGAGTTGATGATGTCATCTAACCACCTCATCCTCTATCATCCCCTTCTCCTCCTGCCATCAATCTTTCCCAACATCAGAGTCTTTTCAAATGAGTCAGCTCTTCACATCAGTTGGCCAAAATATTGGAGTTTCAGCTTCAACATCAGTCTTTCCAATGAACACCCAGAACTGATTTCCTTTAGGATGGACTGGTTGGATCTCCTTGCAGTTCAAGGGACTCTCAAGAGTCTTCTCCAACACCACAGTTCAAAAGCGTCAATTCTTCTGTGCTCAACTTTCTTTACAGTACAATTCTCACATTCATACATGACTATTGGAAAAACCATAGCCTTGACTAGACATACCTTTGTTGACAAAGTAATGTCTCTGCTTTTTAATGTGCTATCTAGGTTGGTCATAACTTTCCTTCCAAGGAGTAAGCGTCTTTTAATTTCATGGCTACAGTCACCACCTGCAGTGATTTTGAAGCCTAGAAGAATAAAGTCAGCCACAGTTTCCACTGTTTTCCCATCTATCTTCCATGAAGTGATGGGACCAGATGCCATGATCTTTGTTTTCTGAATGTTGAGCTTTAAGCCAACTATTTCACTCTCTTCTTTCACTTTCATCAAGAGGCTCTTTAGTTCTTCACGTTCTGCCATAAGGGTGGTGTCATCTGCATATCTGAGGTTATTGACATTTCTCCCCGCAATCTTGATTCCAGTTTGTGCTTCTTCCAGCCCAAAGTTTCTCATGATGTACTCTGCATATAAGTTAAATAAGCAGGGTGACAATATACAGCCTTGATGTACTCCTTTTCCTACTTGGAGCCAG
Organism: Oreotragus oreotragus; assembly: GCA_006410675.1. Classification (NCBI taxonomy): domain Eukaryota; kingdom Metazoa; phylum Chordata; class Mammalia; order Artiodactyla; family Bovidae; genus Oreotragus; species Oreotragus oreotragus. The sequence goes on from SJYX01002573.1 coordinate 176,226, forward strand.
TCTGTTTTTCCATGTCCATTTCTAACTGTTGCTTCCTGACCTGCATACAGATTTCTCAAGAGGCAGATCAGGTGACGTGTTAACTATATATCATATTTGTAAACATTTCTGTTTATTTCCCTTATGCTTTGTTGTCTTTCCATCTTTTACTGCTTTTTCTGGGCTTCCCTGATAGCTCAGTTGATAAAAAATCTGCCTGATCTGCAGCAGACCCTGGTTCAAGGCCTGACAAGTACTTCTTTTGAAAACTAATTCACATTTTTATTTATTTGAATTTTTTTTTTTTAATTTTGACTGCATTACATGACATGAAGGATGTTAGTTCCCTGACCTGGGATCAAACCTCACCTTCTGCAGCATAAGTGTGGAATCTTAACCATTCAGTCACCAGGAAAGTCCCTAATTCACACTTTTAAACTAAGCTTCAACATAACCCACTTCAGTATTCTTGCCTGAAAACTCCCATGGACAGAGGAGCTGAGGCTACATACAACAGGTGCCAAAGAGTCAGACACGACTGAGAGACTGAGCACAAGCACTAGCACAGCACAAAGCACCTATGTTTTCAGTATTCTATGCTAAATATGAGGGCTTCCATGGTGGCTCAGTTGTAGAGTTCACCTGCAAATACAGAAGATGCAGGTTTGATCCGGGATCAGGAAGATCCCCTGGAGAAGGAAATTGCAACCCAATCTAGTATTCTTGCCTGGGAAACACCATAGACAGAAGATCCTGGCAGGCAACAGTCCATGGGGTCACAAAGAGTCAGACACAACTCAGCAACTAAAATGGCAACAACAACATGCTAAATATAAAATAGTGTTAATAATCCCAATACCCTATGGAAAAAGCACCAACTCAATCATAAAGATATAAAAGCATTTTTCTATTTACCACTGGGGTGGTCAAGAAAAATTACTTAATTTATCTGAATCTAATTTATTTACTGTTTATATATTTACATTTTTTGTGAATAGTGCTAAGGGCTAGCAAAAAGCCTCAGAGGAAATAAGTGTTGAGAAAATTATGAAGCTACTCAGCAAAAGCAAAATTTGCATTTGCTTACCAAGGAAACACACACACACACACACATACACACACTATCCTCATAATTTCTTTATTCAAGTCTCTTATGCTTATTTGGAAAAGCAGTCATTTAAGAACATTTCATCAGGTTTATTATTTATTATAAACAAAAACCTCACTACTAAGTAGGTAAAACTGGCTGTCTTACTTGATGTTCTTAAAGATTTGGATTATTAAGAATTTTAAGTGATGAATATTGAAAACAGCTACCAACACGATTTGTATATTTTCACAATAGTGATAGAGGGAGTTTAAGATGACCTTGGCTGCTTTTGTATAAAATCTCAATGCTTTAATTTTTAAAGATGTGCGCAAACTTTTTTTTTTTTTTTTGGGCTGTATATTGCCACCCTGCTTATTTAATTTATACACAGAGTACATCATGTGAAATGCTGGGCTGGATGAAGCATGCCAGAGTCCAGCTACAGCAGCCAAGGATTCAACCTGAGGGAGTGAGCGGTGTCAGTGAGAAACTTAGGCAGCCTCTCAGTTTTCTTGGACTGCCTGTTTATTTCAAGCTTATGATTCTGTTTTATACTTTTACAAAAGCATTAGGTCAAAGGTTTGCTATTTTTAGTTCCCACTAACCCAGATTTATTTTTCTCCAAAAATCATTGTTGCCTCTCAACAAGAGTTCTTTCTTCAGCGATTATCTTATGTACTTTTTCTCATGTGTCTTTGTGAATACACTCTAAGTCATGCTAATGTCTGGGCTGCATACCACATTCCTCAGTTTAATTCTTATATTTCTGAGTCCTGTTTGCCCCTAGTATCCTAAGCTCACTATTTCTAAGAAAAGGCTTCTCGCTATAAATATCTCTAAAGTCCTTAATCTCTATAAGCTATAGTAGAATATGCTAACATTACAGCACCCCTTAAATCTTTAGCTTCTAACTACTTTAATTATTCCTAAGCCCTAAATTCAGCAAACTCCTTTGCCATAAACACTTTCCTCACAAATAGGCTTCAGATAGCAATCCCTCCCATGATCTTAAGCTGTGGCCTCTGTGCTCACCCTGGAACGCTCTTTTTCAAAAGTCCTTGAACAAATGTCGATGATTAACTTTATGAATTATTCTTTGAGCACAGCTGCAGAAGGCTTTATGCCTTCTCATACTCCTCTCAAAAACAATAAACACCTTAGTGTTCTCTTCAGTCCACTCAGCCGGGGGAAAGAAAAAACAAGTCAGAATCACAAAGCCTAACTCCTTCATTCTGGGTCTGTGCCTATGGAACAAAGGGAGGGGGTTTAGGGCCATGTCTCCATTTTGTCAGTAACGCTTAATGTGGCTCCTGACAGAAGCACAAGCTGGAATCAAGACTGCAAGTAGAAATATCAATAATCTCAGACACACAGATGGCAGGACCCTTATGGCAGAAAGCGAAGAAGAACTAAAGAGACTCTTGATAAAAGTGAAGGTGGAGAGTGAAAAAGTTGACTTAAAATTTAACTTTCAGAAAACTAAGATCATGGCATCTGGTCTCATTACTTCATGGCAAATAGATTTGGAGACAATGGAAACAGTGACAGACTTTATTTTGGGTCTCCAAAATCACTGCAGATAGTGACTGCAGTCACGGAATTAAAAGATGTTTGCTCCTTTGAAGAAAAGCTATGACCAACATAGACAGAATATTAAAAGACAGAGACATTAATTTGGCAACAAAGGCCCATTTAAGCAAAGCTATGATATGGTCCAATAGTCATGTATGGATGTGAGAGTTGGACTATAAAGAAAACTGAGCCATGAAGAAATAATGCTTTTGAACTGTGGTGTTCAAGAAGACTCTTGAGAATCCCTTGGCCTACAAAGAGATCAAATCATTCAGCCCTAAAGGAAGTTTAAAAATCTGAGTATACATTGGAAGGACTGATGCTGAAGCTGAAACTCCAATACTTTGGCCACCTGATGTGAAGAACTGACTCATTAGAAATGACCCTGATGACAGACTTAATGGACATGATCTGAGCAAGCTCAGGCAGTTGGTGATGGACAAGGAAGCCTTACATGCTGCAGTCCATGGGATCACAAATAGCTGGACACAACTGAGCAACTGACAGAACTGAAGTGAATATTTCTTTTAGAGATCACTAGAGGTCATAAACAGCCCTGTATTACAAATGGTAACTCTACTTCCATTACGTACACAAGCATTTATTGTAAGATATAATTGCTTTTTATATTTGATGAACAAATATTTTAACATAGTAAGAACTGTTTATGCAAAATGCATTTGGAAGACCAGGTATGCTTTGGGTTAGCTATAAAGGTTTTTAGAATATATAGTTAGGTTTCTTAAATAAATTTTCATAATGATTTCTATGATCTTTTTAAAATACATGAGATAAAGTGAGGGAATTCCTATTTTAAATCCTAAAATGATGCTGTTAAAGTGAGGCACTCCATATGCCAGCAAATTTGGAAAACTCAGCAGTAGTCACAGGCCTGGGAAAGGTCAGTTTCCATTTCAATCCCAAAGAAAGGAAAGACCAAAGAATGTTCAAACTACCACACAATTGCATACATCTCACACCCTAGTAAAGAAATGCTCAAAATTCTTCAAGCAAGGCTTCAACAGAATGTGAACCAAGAATTTCCATATGTTCAAGCTGGATTTAGAAAAGGCAGAGGAACCAGAGATCAAATTGCCAATATCCACTGGATCATAGAAAAAGCAAGATAATTTCAGAAAGTCATCAGTTTCATTGACTACACTAAAACACTTGACTGTGTGGTTCACAACAAACTGCGGAAAACTCTAAAAGAGATGGGAACACAAGACTACCTGACCTCCTTCCTGAGAAATGTATGCAGGCCAAGAAGCAACAGTTAGAACCACACATGGAAGAACAGACTGGTTCCAAATTGGGAAAGGAGTACGTCAAGGCTGTATATTGGCACCTTGTATATTTAACTTATATTCAGAGTACACTATGCAAAATGTCAAACTGTATGACACATAGATGGAATCAACATTGCAGGGAGAAATATCAATAACCTCAGAAATGCCCTTATGGCCAAAAGGGAAGAAAAACTAAAGAGCCTCTTGATGAAAGTGAAAGAGGAGAGTGAAAAAGCTGGCTTCAAAATCAACATTCAGAAAACTAAGATCATGGCATCTGGTCCCATCACTTCATGGCAAATAGATGGGGAAACAATGGAAACAGTGAGACTTCACTTTCTTGGGCTCCAAAACCCTGCAACCATGAAATTAAGATACTTGCCCCTTGTCAGAAGAGCTATGACCAACCGAGACAGCATATTAAAGAACAGAGATACTAATTTTCCAACAAAGGCCCATCTTGTCAAAGTTATGGTTTTTCCAGTAGTCACGTATGATGTGAGAGTTGGACTATAAAGAAAGCTGAACACTGAAGAAATGAAACCTTTGATCTGTGGTATTGGAGAAGACTCTTGAGAGTCCCTTGGACTGCAAGGAGATCCAACCAGTCAATCGTCAAAGAAATCAATCCTGAATATTCACTGGGAGAACTGATGCTGAAGCTGAAACTCCAATATTTTGGCTACTTGATGTGAAGAACTGACTCACTTGAAGAGACCCTGATGCTGGAAAAGATTGAAAGAGTAGGTGAAAGGGAACTCAGAGGATGAGATGATTCAATGTCATCACTGACTCAATGGACATGAGTCTGAGCAAACTCCAGGAGTTGGTGTTGGATAGTGCAGTTGCTGCAGTTCATGATGTCACAAACAGTCAGACATGATTGATCAACTGAACTGACTGTATGATTTTCATAACATATAACAGATAAAGCACTGTACTCTGTATTTTGCATTTAATTTTTTCAACAATAGTGATGTTTAGCACACTACCTATCCTCAACTCTATTTTCTTATTAAAATAACTGCAGTGAAAACAGATGTAAAGCAAATTCTCTGGTGCCTTAATTAGTGAATTTAATGGCAATAAAATATAAACTTGAAAAATGGTAAGTTTATGGAGAAAACGAAAGCAGAGCAAGAGAAAATTTCTCTTTAAAAGTGAGAACATAACGGGAACAGCCACACAACAAAAGTTTAAGAATGGAAGAATAAAGCAAGAAAATAAAAGAGCTCATGTGGTGAACCAGTAAAACATCTACCTCCAGTGCAGGAGACCTGGGTTTGATCCCTGGGTTGGGAAGATCCCTTGAAGAAAAAAAAGGCAACCCACTTCAGTATTCTTGCTTGGAAGATCTCCATGAACAGAGGAGCCTGGTTGGGCCACAGTCCCTTGGGTCACAAATTGTTGGACATGACTGAGCAAATTCGCTTTCATGTGGTGAACAAATACTATTAATACATTACAAAAATTTACATTGAATCCTCACACTAAACATATTTAGTAGGTACCATGATTTCCACTTTAGAGTTGAAGACTCTGAGATTTGATCAAGATCAAAGCTTTAGAATAGTTGAAGTAAGTATTCAAGTAGGAACTGTTTAACTCCAGAAGTCTTCTGCATAATTAGTGAATTAAATATGGTGTATAATCCTTATGCACTAAAAAATGCACACTAAAGATCAGATCTAATAACTATGCATTGTAAAGGAAGAAAAGGATCTATATTAGTCAAATTCATAATCAAAGTCATACTACTTGTTTACCACTTTGTTCAAAGTAGGTAGCAAAGTGGCCCATGTAAACTTTACAGATAGATCTATGTAGACAATGGGCAACCCTCTGACTATCTATGGTTGTGGATAGAGAAAGTTAAGGCTCGTATATTGAGTGAAGTGGACTGACTCAAAAAACAACAAAAAATCTAATTTGCAAGTTTTTATATATCTGATTTCATATATTCATTGTTGTTTTGTTGCTAAGTCATGTCTGTCTCTTTTCAACCCCATGAACTATAGCCCACCATGCTGCTCTGTCCAGGGGAACTCCTACACAAGAATTCTGGAGTGGGTTGTCATTTCCTTTTTCAGCTCATTTCATATATATATATATATATATATATATTTCACTAAACTTTAATTTTACTTTGAATCATGAGCCCAGGACAAATCTAGATACTGGTCAGAAGGAGTCTGGTAGAGTTCTCCCTCAGCAAAAAATAATGCTTGTTATTTATTTTATTTGCATTTCAGTTTAAAATTATGTTCACTTCCTACTGTGATTGTCAAACCTTGATCCTATAAAATCTTTTTCTGAAGAAATAGTTTTGTTAGCAATCTCTAATCACAAACAGAACCTGTCTGATCACATCACAGTGTTATTAATTCAGTCATGTCTGACTCTTTGTGATCACATAGACTGTAGCCCACTAGGCTTCTCTGTCCATAGAATTCTCCAGGCAAGAATACTTGAGTAGGTTGCCATTCCCTTCTCCAGGGGATCTTCTTGATCCAGGGATTAAACATGGGTCTCCTGCATTGCAGGCAGATACTTTATCATCTGAGCCACCAGAGAAGCTCCAATCATGTCACACAAAATACAATGCATTCAGTTCAGTTCAGTCACTCAGTCGTGTCCAATTCTTTGAGACCCCATGGAATGAAGCAGGCCAGGCCTACCTGTCCATCACCATCTTCCAGAGCTTGCTCAGACTCATGTCCATCAAGATGTGATGCCATCCAACCATCTTATCCCACCTTCAATCTTTCCCAGCATCAGGGTCTTTTCCAATGAGTCTGTTCTTTGCATCAAAGTATTGGAGTGGCCAAAGTATTGGAGCTTCAGTTTCAGCATCAGTCCTTCCAATGAATATTCAGGACTGATTTCCTTCAGGATGGACTGGTTGGATTTCCTTGTGGTCCAAGGGACTCTCAAGAGTCTTTTCCAACACCACAGTTCAAAGGTATCAATTCTTAAGTTTTCAGCTTTCTTTATAGTCCAACTCTCACACCCACACATGACTATTGGAAAAAATATAACTTTAACTAGATGACATTTTTTGGAAAAGTAATGTCTCTGCCTTTTACTATGTTGTCTAGGTTGGTGATAGCGTTTCTTCCAAGGAGTGAGTCCTTTAATTTTATGGTTGCAGTCACCATCTGCAGAGATTTTGGAGCCCCAAAATAAAGTCTGTAACTGTATCCATTGTCTCCCCATCTATTTGCCATGAAGTGATGGGACCAGATGCCATGATCTTTGTTTTTTGAATGTTGAGTTTTAAGGCAGCTTTTTCACTCTCCTCTTTCACTTTCTTCAAAAGGCCATTTAGTTCTTCTTCACTTTCTTCCATAAAGGTGGTGTCATCTGCATATCTGAGGATATTTCTATTTCTCCCAGCAATCTTGATTCCAGCTGTGCTTCATCTAGCCCAGCATTTTGCATGATGTACTCTGCATATAAGTTAAACAAACAGAGTGACAATATATAGCCTTGACATACTCCTTTCCCAATTTGGAACCAGTCTGCTATTCATGACCAGGTCTAACTGTTAACTTCTTGACATGCATACAGATTTTTCATGAGGCAGGTAAGGTGGTCTGGTATTCCCATCTTTTTAAGAATTTTCCACGCCTTGTTATGATCTACACAGTCAAAGGCTTTGACATAATCAGTAAAGCAGAAGTGGATATTATTCTGGTGTTCTCTTGCTTTATCAATGAGCCAACAGATGTTGGCAATTTGATCTCTAAGGTTGATATCAAATGCTTTGAAATTCTTCATCCATTTTTCTTTCTGTATGAAGTGAAATCCTTTAAATATGTATTTTATCTCACTCTTAAAGCTTTTTGGAATATAACCTCTTTTCTTTTGATTCCTGATATATCTAGCATATTTTTTTAATTAGGCAGAATACCACGTTGATTGATTGCATTATTTGGGAGTTGTGGACAACTTTAATTAAAATACAATGGGACAGGCACGGACAAAATGAAATCTGGAGTTTTTCTGACACTCCAGGGTAATGGTGTTGACAAAGATTCTCTAATTAAATGAGAATCCCAGGTCCAAGAGCACTATAATCCTGATAACAATGATTGATAGGAAATAGAGCAATGCATTATCCAATGATGGTTATTAGTGATGAACATGGGAGAGTAAATACGTACTAAAGGGGAGGGAACATCAAAGATTTCTACTGAAATGCTGAAGTTCTAGAGGTTTGTGGTTTATTTGAAAATTTGTTTTGTTAGCTGATATCTAGTTACTTGTGCAAATTATTTTACATTTCTGAGATATTTCTTTTGAAGATATAGGATTTTGACTTCATATACTTCATATATGGCTTCCCGGATGACTCAGTGGTAAATAATCCACCTTCAATGAAAGAGATGTAGGAGAAGCAGATTCAATTCCTGGGTCAGGAAGATTCCTTGGAGGCGGAAATTGCAACCCACACCTGGAAAATGCCATGGACAGAGGAGCCTGACAGGATACAGTCCACGTGGCCACATAAAAGTTGAACATGACTGAGTGACTGAGTACCCATCCAACCTTTATATACATTTACATTTCTAGATTAGAAAGATAAGCTTTTCTGAAACTTATTTCTAAAAATAGGGACAGAAGACTCTTTAAAATATCAATCAAGTTTAGATTGACTAGATTGTAGAACTACTTGAATTTTAAGCAATTTAGTTTACACTTTTTCCAGTAATTTTGAGGTAATAATATTAATAAAGGTGATCTTATAGGAAAATATAATTATTCCAGGAAAATCAATCAATTAATTGTGGAATAAATTGATTACTTGACTATTCAAAATGAAAAGTATTTGAGATGAGTCTAATATAATCACAAGGCAATGAGGAATAGAAACTGTTGCAAGACGTGTTGCAAAGATAGTGTTTCAAGTCAGAAAAGACCCAAGTAAATTACATATGAACAAGCTGTGCATTAATTAAAATAAATAGAAATGCAGATAATGACTATAATTGTATCATTATTTTACAGTTGCACCCTGTGTTTACAAAGTCCATTTCTCTTTTTTTTTTTTTTTTACTGTCCTTTGAGTGATTAGACTTCTTTGCTCAGAGGAAGTGATTCTAAAGTGTATTGAGAGAATTTTCTCCTCTATATTACTTATACTTACATTTCTTGTGTCTACTATTTAGTACTTATGCATTTAAATATTTTAGGAAATTATCTTTTAAATGAGATATGTAGACAATGATGATAGATCAGCTCAGTTCAGTCACTCAGTCATGTCCGACTCTTTGTGACCCCATGGACTGCAGCATGCCAGGCCTCTCTTTCCATCACCAGCTCCTGGAGCCTACTCAAACTCATGTCCATTGAGTTGGTGATGCCATCCAACCGTCTCATCCTCTGTCATCCCCTTCTCCTCCCAGTTTCAATCTTTCCCACTATCAGGGCCTTTCCCAATGAGTCAGTTATTCACATCAGGTGGCCAAATATTGGAGTTTCATCTTCAGCATCAGTTTTTCCAGCGAAAATTCAGGACTAGTTTCCTTTAGGATGGACTGGTTGGATCTCCTTGCAGCCCAAAGGACTCTCAAGAGTCTTCTCCACCACCACAGTTCAAAACCATCAATTCTTCAGAGCTCAGCTTTCTTTAATAGATAGGTACATAGATTTATAAATAGATAGAAACTGAAACTAAAATGCTAGCCACAGAGTAGAAAAGAGAAAAAAAAAAAAGTAGAAAGATTTGGTATTCAAATCTTGGTTGGTAGCAGTTATTTAAACGCATTCATAGAATGAATTTTAATAAATAATTTTGATTTAAGATATCAGAATAGGAGACATTCTAATATCCTCAATCTTTAGGCATGTGCTAATTATTTAATCATTTCCTCTTAATTTAAAATAATGAGATCATTGTGTTTGTTTCATACTTTGAGCCTTCCTAGAATGAAAAATTAAATGGCAAACAGAATTGAAAAATGATGACCCCTCAGCTCTGTTCAAAAAATAAATATACATGCAGAACATGTAAACTCGCTGTCACTTCATATAGTAGCAACCTATACTATAGTGAAGATGAAACAGCTTTCCTGTCAGGGATGAATATCAACTGCATTAAGTTAGATTTTTTTGGTACTTAAGTGAAAGACAGTGTTTCCAGTATCTGAATTACCTGCCTCAAATCACTTCATAAATTGGACTAAACAGTCTTGAGTTTGGGGGTTGTTTTTCTATTCCCTTTGGGTGAGATAAAGTTCAGTGCTCCATTTCTTCTCTAACTATGAGAGAAACTGTAATAACAGAGACTATAGAAGTAATGCAGAAATAAAATGTTTCAAATTGCATTTGTGTCCCCAACGTCTACTTCAGACTTGTTCTAAGAAAAGCACATATTTTGAAGTAATTATAAAAGGCTCTCTTTTTGAATGGGTGATAATTTATCTAATGAAATACAGAGTTTCTCTTCTGAAAATAAGAGCAAAAATAATTTCTCTTTGTTCTCTTTTCAGTATAATTGTTTGGAGTATGTTTGGCACTTATACCAGGCAGCTCAATTCCACAGTGTTAGAATATACATCTTAACTGCAGGTATTTATATACACATATATACTCTTATTTTTAATCTTCTTAAGATTACCATGGTGATAGTTTCTTAAATCCAAGCTTATTTATCTGTGTATAAGGTAGGGAAATTTCTGCTCAGAAATCTTCCCAGTGTGATATCATTATATTTACACAGGGAAAATGTTATAAATACACTCACCATACATGGATAAATAAATTAATAAAAATGAGACTATGGCAAAAAGTAAGGGAAGACTTGCAATGCAATATTTATATTTTCTTGTAAGTAATACAGGAAAAACAAAGATGAAATGCTGAATAAATATATTTTGACTAACAGGAATTTCAAAGTCCTATTATTGACATATTATTTAATAAATTGTAACTCTTCAATAAAATCATTTCAAGGGAGATTCAGTGAGATACTGCTTTGAACCACTCTTATGTCATAGAAAGTAAAGAGTGTTTCATTATCAAAAACACTGTATTTTCCAAGCCTCCTCATCAGTTGGAATATATAAGTAGTAGTTTCTCAGTGACTACCTATTGAGTTGAATTTACAGTAAAATAACTGCTAGTAAAATTAGAGAGTTACCACTAAATTGTACTAATTTTGTTTTGTCATGTATTCGGTACTAACTTTACAATTCTATAAATTACATCTCTTATTTTTTAACTAAATCTTTGTATTTAATTTAAAATTGAATCTAGATTTTTAAGGATTTAACAAATTGATCTTAAGCTAGATATTTTTTCCCCTTTCATTAGAATGTATCAAAGAAAAACAAAATTATCTGAACATTTGACTGTATTGTTATTAGAGTTAAGTGGCATTTAAATCAATAACATTCTATAGAATTTAAAAGAGGCTACTGGGCTTTTGAATAATTTACTCAAAGCAGCATTCCATTAGCTAGAATAAACAGAACTTGGATTAATCTATTGAACCACTTTGATCATTCTATCAGATCATTCCTTTCTGGAAATTGTTGATTTACTTGTTCTTACACATTTTACTAAAACTTCAGAGCATCAAATACTTAATCATTATCACTTTAGTACAGTTCATTTGCTCAGTCATGTCCAACTCTTTGTGACCCCCATAGCACAACAGGCCTCCCTGACCATCACCAATTCCTGGAGTTTACTCAAACTCATATCCATTGAGTTGCTGATGCCATCCAACCGTCTCATCCTCAGTCATCATCTTATTTTGCTGCCTTCAGTCTTTCCCAGCATAAGGGCCTATTTCAATGAGTCAGTTCTTCACATCAGGTGGCCAAAGTATTGGAGTTTCAGCTTCAGCATCAGTCCTTCCAATGAATATTCAGGACTAATTTCCTTTAGAATGGACTGGTTGAATCTCCTTGCAGCCCAGAGGACTCTCAAGAGTCTTCTCCATCACCACAGTTCGAAAGCATCAATTCATCAGAGCTCAGCTTTCTTTCTTTTCATTTATTTATTTATTTATTTATTTTACTTGATTTTACTTTACAGTACTGTATTGGATTTGGCATACGTTGACATGAATCCTCCACGGGTGTACATGAACTTCCAAACATGAACCCCTCTCCCAGCTCCCACCCCACATCATCCCTCCGGATCATCCCCATGCACCAGCCCCAAGCATCCTGCATCCTGTATCAAACATAGACTGGTGATTCGTTTCTTACATGATAGTATACATATTTCAATGCTATTCTCCCAAATCATCCCACCCTCTCCCTCTCCCTCAGAGTCCAAAAATCTGCTCTACACATCTGTGTCTCTTTTGCTGTCTTGCATACAGGGTCCTCATTACCATCTTTCTAAATTCCATATATATGTGTTAGTATACTGTATTGGTGTTTTTCTTTCTGGCTTACTTCACTCTGTATAGTCCATTCCAGTTTCATCCATCTTATTAGAACTGATTCAAATGTATTCTTTTTAATGGCTGAGTAATACTCCATTGTGTATATGTACCACTGCTTTCTTATCCATTCATCTGCTGATGGACATCTAGGTTGTTTCCATGTTCTGGCTATTATAAACAGTGCTGCGATGAACATTGGGGTACATATGTCTCTTTCTATTCTGGTTTCCTCGGTGTGTATGCCCAGCAGTGGGATTGCTGGGTCATAAGGCAGTTCTATTTGCAATTTCTTAAGGAATCTCTACACTCTTCTCCATAGTGGCTGTACTAGTTTGCATTCTCACCAACAGTGTAAGAGGGTTCCCTTTTCTCCACACCATCTCCAGAATTTATTGCTTGCAGACTTTTGGATGGCCATTCTGACTGTTATGTTTACTTTACAATATTGTATTGTTTTTACCATACATCAACATGAATCCACCATGGGTGTATATGAGTTCCCCATCCTGAACCCCTTTCCTATACCATCCCTTATCCCAGTGCACCAGTCCCAAGCATCCTGTATCCTGCATTGAACCTGGACTGGAGATTCATTTCTTATATGATATTATACATGTTTCAATGTCATTATCCCAAATCATCCCACCTTCTCCCTCTCCCACAGAGTCCAAAAGACTTCTATACATCTGTGTCTCTTTTGCTGTTTTTATAGTCCAAATCGCACATCCATATATGACTATTGGAAAAACCATAGCTTCTATTAGATGGACCTTTGTTGGCAAAGTAATGTCTCTGCTTTTTAATATACTGTCTAGGTGGGTCATAACTTTTCTTCCAAGGAACAAGTGTCGTTAAATTTCATGGCTGCAGTCACCATCTACAGTGACTTTGGAGCCAAAAAAAGAATAAATTCTGTCACTGTTTCCACTGTTTCCCCATCTATTTACCATAAACTGATTGGACTGGATGCCATGATCTTAGTTTTCTGAATGTTGAGTTATAAGCCAACTTTTTCAGTCTCCTGTTTCATTTTCATCTAGAGGCTCTATAGTTCTTCCCTCACTTTCTGCCATAAGGGTGATGTCCTCTGCATATCTGAGGTTATTGCTATTTCTCCTGGCAATCTTGATTCCAGCTTATGCTTCATCCAGTCAAGCATTTATCATGATGTACTCTGCATTTAAGCTAAACAAGCAGGGTGACAATATACAGCATTGATGTACTCCTTTCCCAATTTTGGACCAGTCTGTTGTTCATGTCCAGTTCTAACTATTACTTCCTGACCTGCATACAGATTTCTCAAGAGGCAGATCACGTGGTCTGGTATTCTCATCTATTTAAGAATTTTCCAGTTTGTTGTGATCAACACATTCAAAGGCTTTGGCATAGTCAATAAAGAAGTAGATGTTTTTCTGGAACTCTCTTGCTTTTTCGATGTTCCACCAGATGTTGAAATTTGATCTATGGTTCCTCTGCCTTTTCTAAATCCAGCTTGAACATCTGGAAGCTCACAGTTCACATACTGTTAAGCCTAGGTTGGAGAATTTTGAGCACTACTTTACTAGCATGTGAGATGAGTGGAATTGTGCAGTAGGTTGAGCATTCTTTGGCACTGCCTTTCTTTGGGTGGAATGCAAAATGACTTTTTTCAGTCCTGTGGCCACTTCTGAGTTTTCCTAATTTGCTGGCATACTGAGTGCAGCCCCTTTCATGCATCATATTTTATGATTTGAAATAGCTCACCTGGAATGCCATCACCTTCACTAGCTTTGTTCATATTGATGCTTCCTAAAGCCCACTTGACCTCACATTCCAGAATGTCTGGCTCTACGTGAGTGATCACACCACCGTGATTATCTGGGTCATGAAGATCTTTTTTTATATAGTTTTTCTGTGTATTATTGCCACCTCTTCCTAATATCTTCTGCTTCTGTTAGGTCCATACCATTTCTGTCCTTTATTGTACCCATCTTTGCATGAAATGTTCCGTTGGTATCTCTAATTTTCTTGAATAGATTTCTAGTCTTTTCTATTCTATTATTTTCCTCTATTTCTTTGCATTATTCACTAAGGAAATCTTTTTTATCTCTCNATCTTCTGCTTCTGTTAGGTCCATACCATTTCTGTCCTTTATTGTACCCATCTTTGCATGAAATGTTCCGTTGGTATCTCTAATTTTCTTGAATAGATTTCTAGTCTTTTCTATTCTATTATTTTCCTCTATTTCTTTGCATTATTCACTAAGGAAATCTTTTTTATCTCTCCTTGCTATTCTTTGGAACTCTGCTTTCAAATGGGTATATCTTTCCTTTTTTCTTTTACTTTTTGCTTCTCTTCCTTTCATAGCTATTTGTAAGGCCTCCCCAGACAGCCATTTTGCTTTTTTCATTTCTTTTCCATGGGGATGAGCCATAGTCAGCTCCTGATCTTTTTTTTTTTTTCTTTTTCTCTGATTGTATAGAGCTTCTCCATCTTTGGCTACAAAGAATATAATCAATCTGATTTCAGTATTGACCATCTGGTGATGTCCATGCATAGTGCGTAGTCTTCNTTTTTTTTTTTTTCTTTTTCTCTGATTGTATAGAGCTTCTCCATCTTTGGCTACAAAGAATATAATCAATCTGATTTCAGTATTGACCATCTGGTGATGTCCATGCATAGTGCGTAGTCTTCTCTGTTGTTGGAAGAGGGTACTTGCTATGACCAGTGCATTCTCTTGACAAAACTCTATTAGTCTTTGCCCTGCTTCTTTCTGTACTCCAAGGCCAAATTTGCCAACCAGGTATTTCTTGACTTCCCACTTTTGCATTCCAATCCCCTATATGAAAAGGGCATCTTTTTTGGGTGTTTAGTCTAGAAGATCTTGTAGATCATAGATCTGTTTAATTTCTTCAGCATTACTGTTTGGGACAGATTTGGATTACTGTGATTTTGAATGGTTTGCTTGGAATCAAATAGGTCATTCTGTCTTTTTTGAGATTGCATCTAAGAACTGCATTTTGGACTCTTTTGTTTGCTATGATGGCTACTCCATTTCTTCTAAGGGATTTTTGCCCACAATAGTAGATATAATTGTCATCTGAGTTAAATTCACCCATTCCAGTCCATTTTAGATTGCTGATTCCTTAAGTGTTGAGATTCACTCTTGCCAGCTCATGTTTGTTCACTTCCATTTTGTCTCAATTCATGGTTCTAACATTCTAGGTTCCTATTGCTCTTTACAGCATCAAATTTTTGTCACCAGTCACATCCACAGCTGGGTATTGTTTTGCTTTGGTTCCATCTCTTCATTCTTTAAGAAGTTATTTCTCCATTTATCTCCAGTAGCATATTGGGCACCTACTGACCTGAGGAGTTCATCTTTCAGTGTCCTATCTTTATGCCTTTTCATACTGCTCATGGGATTAATCATTATAATCCTAAATATAAAACAGATAAGAAAATGAGAAACATTTCTTGGCTCACAAATGGGTATATATGAATGCAGACACACGTGCAACTTTTGTCTGAGGTTATAAACATTGTTATTCTCTAGGATTCAACCAGTTCTGTATTTTCACATAGCAGGCACTTGTTTTTCAGTCACTCAGTTGTGTCCAACTCTGAAACCCCACGATTGCATAATACCAAGTTTCTCTGTCTTTCCTCCAAGAGCTTGCTCAAACTCATGTCCATTGAGTCAGTGATCTCATCCAATTATCTCATCTTCTGTCACCCACTTCTCCTCTTGCCTTCAGTCATCCCCAGCCTTAGGGTCTTTTCTAATGAGTCACCTCTTTGCATGAGGTGGCCAAAGTATTGGAGTTTTAGCTTCAGAATCAGTCCTTCCAATGAGGCACTATCCCTTAGTAATTTTTCAACAATCAAAATAGCAATGATGGTAGTTATTGTTTATAAACTAATGGATATGTGTCTGGCACTGTTTAAGACTCAATCTTAAGTATTATGTTTTTAAGTTAATTGTCATTAGGTACTATATATTATAATTTTTAAGAAAATAAAATAGTACATATTTATGAAGTAAGATTTAGAATAAACATATTAGCAGTAACAAAACAATAAAGTATCACAATCTGGAAATAGCCATGGTAGAACAATATTGGGGGTTATGCTTTTTTTGTGTGTGAGTATGTAATATGTGTAACTGCATTATTACCACGTGACCAGATCCTTTCAGTTCTTATGTATTAAACTTTTATTATTCTTTGCCAATTGATTTTGCTCCTGAATATTTTGAAACAAAATATTTTATATATACAAACTGTTGACATTTTGCATTATATTTTTCCTAGTTTTCTGTTCCTTCTCCTATTAGATATGTTGCCGGTGTCATGATTTCATCCTGTGTTTTTCAATGATACATTGGACAATCATAACCCTAGTGTTTGAAACAGTTAACACCAGTTGTATGCTCATTTAGTAATTAAGTAGGTATTTACTGAAGACTAATCATATGTCATAACTTTTCTTTCAAGGAGTAAGTGTCTTTTAATTTCATGGCTGCAGTCACCATCTGCAGTGATTTTGGGGCACAGAAAAATAAAGTCTGACACTGTTTTCACTGTTTCCCCATCTGTTTCCCATGAAGTGATGGGACCAGATGCCATGATCTTTGTTTTCTGAATGTTGAGCTTTAAGCCAACTTTTTCACTCTCCTCTTTCACTTTCATCAAGAGGCTTCTTAGTTCCTCTTCACTTTCTGCCATAAGGGTGATATCATCTGCATATCTGAAGTTATTGATATTTCTCCCGGCAATCTTGATTCCAGGTTGTGTTTCTTCCAGTCCAGTGTTTCTCATGATGTACTCTGCATATAAGTTAAATAAGTAGAGTGACAATATACAGCCTTGACATACTCCTTTCCCTATTTGGAACCAGTCTGTTGTTCCATGATATCATATTCAAAAGCAGAGACATTACTTTGCCAACAAAGGTCCGTCTAGTCAAGGCTATGGTTTTTCCTGTGGTCATGTATGGATGTGAGAGTTGGACTGTGAAGAAAACTGAGCACTGAAGGATTGATGCTTTTGAACTGTGGTGTTGGAGAAGATTCTTGAGAGTCTCTTGGACTGCAAGGAGATCCAATCAGTGCATTCTGAAGGAGATCAACCCTGGGATTTCTTTGGAAGGAATGATGCTAAAGCTGAAACTCCAGTACTTTGGCCACCTTATGTGAAGAGTTGACTCATTGGAAAAGACTTTGATGCTGGGAGGGATTGGGGGCAGGAGGAGAAGGAGATGACCGAGGATGAGATGGCTGGATGGCATCACTGACTTGATGGATGTGAGTCTGAGTGAACTCTGGGAGTTGGTGATGGACAGGGAGACCTGGCATGCTGCGATTCATGGGGTCACAAGGAGCCGGACATGATTGAGTGACTGAACTGAACTGAACTGAATCATATGTCAGACACTGTTCAAATAACAGAGGTAAAATAGCTCTTATTATACACATGCTTTGCTGCTGCTGCTGCTGCTAAGTCACTTCAGTCGTGTCCGACTCTGTGCGACCCCATAGATGGAAGCCCACCAGGCTCCACTGTTCCTGGGATTCTCCAGGCAAGAATATTGGAGTGGGTTGCCATTTCCTTCTTCAATGCATGAAAGTGAAAAGTGAAAGGGAAGTCGCTGAGTTGTGTCCGACTCTGTGCGGCCCTATGGACAGCAGCCCACCAGGCTCCTCTGTTCACAGAATTCTCCAGGCAAGAATACTGGAGTATGGTCCCTCCAAATAGGGAACTCACAGTCTCATGCAGGATGTGACATTATATATTTATAAATGATAATAAATAATCAGATGCAATAGTCTTGAAATCAGAAACAATATCAATTCTAAGAGGATAAAATTCCAAAGTGTCTGATGATTTTTTTTGTTGAATCTTAGAAAGTATTTTTCAACAAATATTCCAGAGTTCATTTATAATTGGTGGTATATTTATGTTAATAAACGTGACCTTCTTAGTGAGAAAATTAAATGATATTTTAATTAAACAGTAAATTATTCACTTGCTCCCCTTCTCCTTCATCCTCCTACTCAATTAGACAAAAGAAGACAAAAGAATAAGCACAAATTATTTATGTAGCCATTTGGGGCACTTGGTGTAGGACTATGTCAGTTCTGTAATATTTCATTCCAGGATTAAATTGAATTACTAGTTTCCTAGAGCAGCCATCACAAATTACTTCAAACTGGAAGGCTTAAAACAACAGAAATGTATTCTTTCCAAGTACTGGATAACAGTAACCTCTTCCACTGAGGGCTGTAGGAAAATAACCTTTTATGCCTCTTCCTAGTTTATGCCACAATCCTTAGTATTCCTTGACCATAGCTATTTCACTCTGATTTCTACCTTCATCAATTTTACTCTCTCTGAGTCTCTCCAAATCACCCCCATCCACCTCCATACAAGGACAATAGTCATTCAGTTTAGAACCCACCTTAATCAAGTTTGGGTTTACCTAGTGGCTCAGTTGATAAAGACTCTGCATCCAATGCAGGGGACCCAGGTTCAATCACTTGGTTGGGAAAAACCCCAGAGAATGGAATGGCTGGCTATTCACTCCAGTATTCTTGTCTGAAGAGCCCTATGGATGGAGGAGTCTGGTGGGCTACAGTTCATGGGGTCCCAAAGACTTAGACTCATTTGAGTGACTAATGCTTTCAGAATTAATCAAGATGGCTTCATTTGACTCACTTACATCTACAAAGATCTCATTCCCAAATAAGGTCATATATATATATAGGTTCCAGTGCACATAAATTTTGGAAGAGTCACTATTCAACTGAGTACATGAGCCCTCTTAGTTACCAGCAGAACTAGACAACAATATCTTCTAAAATTATGCATGCCCAATTCCATCTCAATTCATCCAATTAGAAAACATATTGCTTGTCATTGGTAGGAAATGTGAAGGGGAGAAAGTGAAAACTCTTTACTCATTGCTGTCCTTGCTGCATATAATAGACTAAGGTAAGAAAATAGAGAGAAGAGAAAAGTTTAGCCTATAGCACCAGTAGAAAACTGGGGGAAAAAAAAGAAAAAATTCAAATGTCAACTCCACACATGCTCAGTCATGTCTGATTCTTTGTGACCCCATGGATTGTAGCCCACCAGGTTCCTTTGTCCATGGAATTCTCCAGGCAATAATACCAGAGTAGGTTGCTATTTCCTACCTCAGGGGATCATCCCCACCCAGGGATTGAACCCACATCTTTTGCATCACCTGCATTGGTGGGCAGATTCTTTATCACTCTCACCACCTGGGAAGTCAAATAATATTCAAAAATATTTATAAGAACAATATGCCAAGCTTTACTTGATTGACAGAGTGAGAAAAATCTTAATACAATAATCTTCATCATTTGTTGATTTCATATTTGTGATTTTGTTTGCTTGTTAAAATTTTTTGTAGGCCTCATATTGGACTTTTACTACTTTTTGTAGTTATTTGCGGACTTATGCAGAGATAAAACTCTGAGTCCCTCACAGTATATATTCCTCATAGAGCAAGGTCAAATAAGGCAGTGCTCTGCTTCTTTGTTTAAGCTCTCCTAGTGTAAACAAGTGTTTTGTTTTTTTTTTTTTTTAGTATATTTAGCACTTTTAAAATTTGCATTTCAGTGCTTTTTTATTGCCTGTGGTTTTCCTGTTAAAAATGGCCCTAAAACACAGTGGCAAAGTGATGTCTGAAACTCCTTAGCTCATGACTTTGCCTTAAAGAAAAAAAAAAAAAGTATATTGGATAAGCATAGTTAAGGCATGAGTTATAATGTTATTGGCCATGAGTCCAATGTTAATGAATCAATAAAGTGTATTATGTAGCCTGTCTTTAAACAGAAGCACATAGAAAACAAGGTTATGTCTTGTATTAGTTGCTGTGATTAAAGATGCACAGGAAACTAACCTGTTTTGCCCGCAGCAGTACTTCATTATATGCTAATTTAGTTTTTATTGTAACTTCACAAAACATAACTATTATGAATAGCAAGAACTAACTGTATCCAAAATAAGAAAGTTTGGAGAAAAGGAACAGGTTTCCTGCTAAGAAAAGCAACTCAACATGGTGGCGACGGTGGTCTAGTTGTTAAGTCATATCAGACTCTTATGATACCATGGACTGCCAGGCTCCTCTGTCCATGGGATTTCCCAAGCAAGATTATTGGAGTGGATTGTCATTCTCTTCTCCACGGAATCTTCCTGACCCAGACATGAAACCCACATCTCCTGCATTGCAGGTGGATTCTTTACTACTGAGCCACTGAGTAAGCCTTACAATTCAGCATAATATGTGTCTAAAAGGATTCAGAGGTATACCAATGTTTTCAATGACTGCTTACAGAAATCAGTATTTTATTTTACTTACCTTTATTTGCTTGCCTGCTTTCTCTAATTTTTATTCCATGAATACATATATATTACTTGATAAAATTAATAATATATAATATCTATTATAATATATTTCAATAAAATCATTAATGTATGTGCTTTATCAGTGCCTAACACACAGTGGTCATGTTAGAAATGATAGCTTTGGGGGATTTCCTTGGTGGCCCCTTGGTTAGGACTTGGTGCTTTCACCTTGAAGGCCTGATTTTATCCCTAGTTGAAGAGCTAAGATCCTTCATGGTGCAAGGTGCAGCCAAAAAATAAAAAATGAAAACTTTTACTTTCATTCAGTACAATAGCCCAAAATGAACTGAACTCAGACAGCAATGATATAAATGAGTTTATGTCAATCAAGCCATAAGATCTTTTTAATTCTGGCTGATGGCTTGATTGTTAGCTTGTGAGAAACACAGCTAGAGGATCCAAGTAAATGATGCCCAGATTTCTAATCCACAGAAACTGGCAAAATAAACGTTGTTTGTTTAGTAGAGAGAATTGCAGTAATTCATCATTAAGCAATTGATAATACAAATAATGAATTAAGTTTGCTGGATTAAGCAATTATAATGCAATGGTAAGCTAATATGAATAGTATATTTATTTATTTAAAAAAATTTTATTTTTACTTTATTTTGCTTTAAAATACTGTATTGGCTTTGCCATACATTGACATAATGCAATGGTAAGCTAATATGCATAGTTTAATAGTAAGTACAGGAGTAAAGACCAAATAAAAGTGCACTGGAGTATCAACGGGCAGTTAGGACAGAGAGACAAAGAATAGGAGAACATTCTTTCACTGACTATGGATTTCTGGAGAATAAGAGCAGTGCCACAAAGGAACGTGAGAGCTTAGAAAAAAGAAAGTAGAAGAGTAACTTATAAAGCTATAATGGATATTTTAATATTTCCTTCTGATTAGCTAGTTCTGAATGAAAAAAATCTTACTATAACTGTGTCCTATGTAGAGATTTTAAGATTGGTAAATAAAGCATATGTAAGTTCTAAGATGACAAGTAAAATATAAGATTGCAATGAGAGAAACAAAACAAAAAAGTGAAGTCTTGGAGAAGGCCAATGTGCATGTATGAATGTACATGTTATTTTTTTGCCATGTGCTTCAGCTAAATGAATATAAGTTTTCAAATAGCATAAGTCCAAAAGGTAATAAGTACTGAGTCTTTTCATAATAAAAAATATAATTTTCTTTACCTTTGCAATAGAAAAATTAATAATTTTATCATCATTAACTGGAGAAGGAAATAAGACCCCACTCCAGTATTCTTGCCTGGAGAATCCCAGAGACAGAGGAGCCTGGCAGGCTACAGTCCATGGGGTCGCAAGAGTCAGACATGACTGAGCAACTAAACCACCACCACCAGCATCATCATTAATATTTGAATGTTAAAGGATACACATCTGCTAAAACTGTAAGAGAATGCTTCATCATCAATAAAATTTTAAACCTGAAAATTTTAACAAATGTGAAAAATATAATAGTTCAGAAACAGATATTTGTGTATGCATCTTATTTATGTAGTAAGGCACAGAAAGCTACAATTCTGCACCTAATGCAATGTCATAGTTTATAATGAATATATTGACCTTTTAATTTCTTTTTATGTTTGTTTTATCTAACAAAACTTTTTGGAAATAGGAATAAACTTCTGAAAAAAGTGAAGGTAGTTTTGAAATGACATTATAAGGGTCACAGAATCCAATATTTTCTTTTTCTAATTTTGTTAAAACATAGATTATATTCAAATCAATTGCCCATGCTTAAAATTAGTTAAAGAATTTCCGTTAAAATTATCAGACTCTTCTTGACAGGGAGAAAAGAGGTTCTATAATCCGATACCACCATTATATAGATAATTGAATGAAAAAGAAATTAAGTCATGTGCACTAATCAATCTAACCTCTGAATCCCAAAGTTACTACTCATTAGCCTCAGGGTCTTGCATAGAATGCATGATTTTGCCTTCTGTTACAACCTCCATGCATCTCTGACGTTACTTAAGCACATTCCGTAGTTACATCTTGATGTTTTCTAAAAAAACCTTTAAACCAGAAGTCACCAACCTTTTTGGCATCACAGACTGGTTCTATTGGAGCGGTATGGTTTCAGAATAATTCAAGTGCATTACATTTATTGTGCACTTCAGTTCTATTATTATCACATTGCGATATATAATGAAATAATTATACAACTCACCATAATGCAGAATCAGTGGGAGCCCCGAGCTTGTTCTCCTGCAACTAGATTGTCCCATCTGGAGGTGATGGGAGAGAGTGGCATTCAAAGTGTGTTGCTTATGCCCAGTCTCCTCCACAATCTCGTTTTGGTTGCTATCACTGCACGATACCCTGCCTCACAAGGATAAGACATTGGAAATGGAAGTGGGGTTTTCAGTGCTTTTGCGGCAATGTTGGGATATTTCACCTTGATTTTAATTTAGAATGTATGGAGATTTGATGTTGTCTGAAACACACTTTTAAGGCCAACTTCATTTTGCGATCTCAAACGGCTGATCCTGTTCTAGTATGGACAAAGTTGATTCACCTGGTTTATTCACAGTCAGGTCACGGATCCAGTCCCTCCCAGTTTTGGGATCTTTGGTGGGAGGGAAGTAATGCTCAAACTGTTTTGAAAACTAAGATAGGTGATCATAAACCAGCTGGGAGAAAGAAGGCCTTGGATCAGTCTCTTTCAAAATCTCTACTAATGTTTGAAACATTTTAACAATCCCAAGGATCACTCACTACCCCCAAGATTCCAGTTTGACTTTGAATGCAGCCACTTTATCTTCCGACTTGAATACAGTTTTCATTCTCCTTGGTGGAGATAGATTTTCACTGAGTGGGTTGAATACATTACATGAGTAAGCAAGTTTTGTGACCCATTCTGCATCACTGAAATGTGCTGCCAGTGGTGACTGTTTTTCTAAAAGAAATCTCTGGAGTGGCTGTTGTAACCCAAAAACTCTGAGCAGTGGTCTGCCTTTAGAAAGCCACCTCACTTCTATGTATAAGAGAAGATGAGGGTGCTCTGTGTCCATCTCCTCACAGAGCTGCACAAAAAGACATCGGTTAAGGGCTTGTACTTTAATTCAGTTGATAATTTTAATCATATCCTGTAAAACGTTATTAACTTCAGGTGACCTTTTTAGGTTAGTCAGCATTTCTCTATGGATGACACTATGCATAGACTCACACTCAGAAGTAGCATCTTTGACCTGAGTAGTGAAACCAGACCGCTGGCCAGTCACGGCGGCTGTTTCATCCATGAATACATTGACACAGGATGACCAGTTCAGTTTTCCTGATACGTAATCATTCAAAGACTGGAATAGTTTTGCAGCTGTGTTATTGGTTGACAACAAAAGTGCACGTGACATAGCTTCACACATATCCTTTTGAAAAATAGATCACACAAAACCATTGTTGTCTTTTTGTTAACATCAGTAGACTTGTCACCTGGATTGTATACCATGGAGACTCATTCATCCTCTCTAACAACTGTGCCTCAGTATCCCCTACTATTTTACCAATTTGTCTAGCTTTGGTGCTAGCCAAGAGAGGAAAATGTGCCACTTTTTGAACTGTAGCCTCTCCTAAAAGTTCTTGACACATGTCCTTAGCAGCACACAGGATAAAGTCTTCCCCCAAATAAAGGACTTCTTAGCTTTAGCAATATGGGTAGTCACAAGAATGATGCTCTCAATGCAGACACATCTGATGAAATGGTGGCCTTTAACAGTTGCTTCATCTTTTTTTTTTTTTTTTTTTCTTTTGAAAAACTCTAAAGTATAGTCTTTTAAGGAACAGCACTTGGTCTCTGCATGGCAAAACAGTTTTGAGGGTTTCATGTCTTCAACGGATATCCAGTCACCACATATAAAAGCAGGCCTGGAGAATGTGAATCACCCGTTGCAATGAACAACATGACTTAAGGAGGATTCTTGGTACTTTCTTTTAAATGCAGTTTTTTTTTTTGTTGGTAGTCTTAGAGTCTTCTGTTGTTTCATCACTGGATCTTTTCCTCTTTTGAAAGAAGCTCTCCAGTGATGTTTGTTTTTACTCATTTTGGGCTAGGATTCGCTTGTGGACTTACCAAAACTGTGACTGAGAGAAGTGCATAGGAAAAGTGGCATGGATGGAAGTGGTAACTGAAATAATGGGTGGGTCATGTTTTGACTAAAATAAGTGTCAAATTCTGGCTTGAAGCCTGCCACGAGAGGCAGCTGTACAATTGAAGTGCTTCAACTCATTTGCCACCGAAAAGCCTGCCACCAGAGGCAGCTTAATTGTCACTTGCTGCTCATTGATGGGGCTTTGATATGAGTCTGCAAACAACTGATTTTTTATGATTTATGTGCAGTCAATCTCTCTGCTAATGATAATCTATATTTGTAGTTGCTCCCCAGCACTAGAATTACTGCCTTAGCTCCAACTCAGATCTCCAGGCATTAGAGTCTAATAAAGAGCTCATAACCTAGATCCTTCACATGTGCAGTTCATTGAAGGATTCTTGCTTTTATGGAATTCTAATGCCTCTGCTGGTCTGACAGGAGGTGGAGTTCAGGTGATAATGGAAGCTATGAGGAGTGGCTGTCAAAACAGATGAAGCTTTGCTAGCTTGCCTGCCATGCATTCCCAGCCGTGCGGCCCAGTTCCTAACAGACTAATAATAGGCCATGGTCCATGGACTGAGGACCCTTGCTTTAAACCTTAAAACTCTTCACTGTCATATGAACAACTATAACTGAAAGTCCTACAAGAATCTTCAATTTAATGCCGTCCCAACTCTTAAGTTTCATCTTTTCAGTCTGAATCTCTACTTTCTCTTATGTCTCTGAAAGTAATAGCATGACTTTCTTTAAGGCTTTAGTCATCAGTTTTAAATAAGCCCATTTGATTAACTTCTTGATAATGTCTCTTTATTATATTGCTAACAACAATGATATTGAAATAGCTGTTATTTAATCAATATTTATTATATGTCAAAAACTATTCTAAGCAATATTATACATAAGCATATTTATATGCTACATATTTCAATGGGTTTATATTTTCTTTAATTCTCAAAATGACCTTATAAAGTAGAAATTATTGACTTCATTTTCTAGATGGAAAAAATAGTACATATACTAATATTCATCAAGATATACATTGGTGAAAAACCAAGATTGAAATTTGAGCAGGACTTCTCTTCAGAACTAAAAACCAAGTAAAAACTGGTTCTGTTGGTATACCAAAATATATTATTCTTTGTTACTTTTCACTTTTTCTGAAGCTCTATCAAATGAATTACCTATTACTTTCTGTATTAAACTTGCATTTTGTTTTCTGGTTTTACTCACGCTTCATTCATCTTCATCACTGATTGTCCTTCACTATGTCTACATTTTAAAATATCTACTGTCTTCTTCAGCCATGATTTTTTTCTTGAACCCAATCTTGTCCACTTCTCTGAAAGCTGTAACGTTTCCTCTGTACTCATAACTTCTGCTGTAGTATGTTGTATTAATTTGTGTTATAATAATTAAAATACTTGAGATACTAATTGACATATATTCCAAGCATTACAGTCAACTTTCTGCATATGTTTATCTAATTCTCACCCTAATCTTCCCTGGTGACCCAAATGGTAAAGACTCTGCCTGCAATGCAAGAGACTCGGATTTAATTTCTGGGTTGGGAAGATCCCCTGGAGGATGGAAAGGCAACCTCCTCCAATATTCTTGCCTGGAGAATTCTATGGACAGAGGAGCCTGGAGGGCATTAGTCCATGGGGTCACAAAGAGTCAGGCACAACTGACTGACTAACACACACACACAAACACACACTCTATCTATTAGGTACTTTAAAAATTACACAATTTGTTGCAATTGGAATTTACTGCCCAAGAAGTCTGGTTTAGTCTAAGGGCATGTGAAAAGAATGTGGATCAGACAGTCACCCATGATACCAACAGCAGAGAGGAATTGGCCAAATAAGCAAAGAGGTAAAGGAGAAGAAAACAAGCTACATATAGAATATAAACTCTGAAAGGAGAGGGCTACTCCACTCATGCAGCTAAGACAGTCCTTCTATCGCACTAGCTGAAAACTAGACAAATCCCTGAGACTTCTCAGTTGTCCTGAGATGTGATATTAAATGATTCAGATCCTGAAGCCAATAACCATCAAAAAAGCCCTCTGGAAAATATCGATCAACTGGTATACATGGATTTGGACCTGGAAGTGCCATTTTGAAATTCTAATTTTGACAGTTGTATATTCAAGATTAAAAAGCTTCAAATGTTTCCTTACTCCAGGTTCCATTTTAAAAATGTGAATTTTAGTCACTTGTCAATAGTCCCTCTTTACATATTCAAGTTTGTCATCTCAAAAAATTATCAAATAATCATAAGCAGTTTATCTCTCTTTCAAATCCATCTTTTTTATAATGTTTGGCAAACCTTTATAGTATATTTAGCCAAATGAAGATTTTAAAACATGAATGTTTTGTGAGAAATAAAAATGCAAATATTTGAATCAAAATATGATTACTTCAAATGAATAAAGATATTTAAATGCAAACAGTTGCTCCTCTAGTTTCTATGTTGGCACTAAAGATGAATAATTCATATCTGATGCTGAATTTCAACACTTAGTGACTATAATAAATTGCTATTACTTAATTTTCTATTTCTAATTTATAGTGACAGATAAAACATAGAATATAATTCATGTATTTTTATTAACTTATCTATGTTTTTTGATTTTTTTAATTCAAAATATTTTAAATAATCAAAACAAAATATTAAATAATAGAAAAATATCTTAAAATATTTCTTTTTATTTTATTCACAGAATTTGTCTACTGGATATTTTATTCATTTNACTGATTGTCCTTCACTATGTCTACATTTTAAAATATCTACTGTCTTCTTCAGCCATGATTTTTTTCTTGAACCCAATCTTGTCCACTTCTCTGAAAGCTGTAACGTTTCCTCTGTACTCATAACTTCTGCTGTAGTATGTTGTATTAATTTGTGTTATAATAATTAAAATACTTGAGATACTAATTGACATATATTCCAAGCATTACAGTCAACTTTCTGCATATGTTTATCTAATTCTCACCCTAATCTTCCCTGGTGACCCAAATGGTAAAGACTCTGCCTGCAATGCAAGAGACTCGGATTTAATTTCTGGGTTGGGAAGATCCCCTGGAGGATGGAAAGGCAACCTCCTCCAATATTCTTGCCTGGAGAATTCTATGGACAGAGGAGCCTGGAGGGCATTAGTCCATGGGGTCACAAAGAGTCAGGCACAACTGACTGACTAACACACACACACAAACACACACTCTATCTATTAGGTACTTTAAAAATTACACAATTTGTTGCAATTGGAATTTACTGCCCAAGAAGTCTGGTTTAGTCTAAGGGCATGTGAAAAGAATGTGGATCAGACAGTCACCCATGATACCAACAGCAGAGAGGAATTGGCCAAATAAGCAAAGAGGTAAAGGAGAAGAAAACAAGCTACATATAGAATATAAACTCTGAAAGGAGAGGGCTACTCCACTCATGCAGCTAAGACAGTCCTTCTATCGCACTAGCTGAAAACTAGACAAATCCCTGAGACTTCTCAGTTGTCCTGAGATGTGATATTAAATGATTCAGATCCTGAAGCCAATAACCATCAAAAAAGCCCTCTGGAAAATATCGATCAACTGGTATACATGGATTTGGACCTGGAAGTGCCATTTTGAAATTCTAATTTTGACAGTTGTATATTCAAGATTAAAAAGCTTCAAATGTTTCCTTACTCCAGGTTCCATTTTAAAAATGTGAATTTTAGTCACTTGTCAATAGTCCCTCTTTACATATTCAAGTTTGTCATCTCAAAAAATTATCAAATAATCATAAGCAGTTTATCTCTCTTTCAAATCCATCTTTTTTATAATGTTTGGCAAACCTTTATAGTATATTTAGCCAAATGAAGATTTTAAAACATGAATGTTTTGTGAGAAATAAAAATGCAAATATTTGAATCAAAATATGATTACTTCAAATGAATAAAGATATTTAAATGCAAACAGTTGCTCCTCTAGTTTCTATGTTGGCACTAAAGATGAATAATTCATATCTGATGCTGAATTTCAACACTTAGTGACTATAATAAATTGCTATTACTTAATTTTCTATTTCTAATTTATAGTGACAGATAAAACATAGAATATAATTCATGTATTTTTATTAACTTATCTATGTTTTTTGATTTTTTTAATTCAAAATATTTTAAATAATCAAAACAAAATATTAAATAATAGAAAAATATCTTAAAATATTTCTTTTTATTTTATTCACAGAATTTGTCTACTGGATATTTTATTCATTTAAGCCATTATGCAAGATGACACTTTTTAAAATTATTACTTTAATATACACAGGCAGTTTTCAATTAAAAATAAATGATATTCTAAAGCAATTCAAAGCTGTCAAAGTTACAACAATGTATGAACACATTATCACTTATTAGCAATGCCATACAGAGAACTCACATTTTCTTGTTTTGTCCACCAAAGATTTTTTTTCCAATAATGAAATTGAGACATAGCTATGCATTTAGTGCTTTAAAATCTAAACAACCAGAATGAGCTATTTCTATGAAAAAAATATATATTCATAGATTAAGTAAGAATCATCATAAATCCAAACTCTCTAGGCATCTTAATCATGACCCTCAGCAGCTTTCCTCTGCCAAGTCTTAAGGCCTTTTTGATGACCTCTCTGTTCTAGGTTAGATTTTGGCTAGTAAAGTCAGACAGCACTCTGGGAGGAAAGTGATGGATTATGAATGTAGGAGAAGATGGATAGAAACAGAAAATATGAGTAGACGTTGTGAGTAGATCTCTGACTTATTTCTGAGAATATAATTTCCCTGGTCTCTCCTATCACCCATTTCATCCCTTCCACTCACACTCCAAAAGGATGATCACCAGAATTTCTCTACTACCATTTTTGATCAACAATATGCTCCTGTTCATTTTATGACTTTATTCAATGCTATTGTCTTTGAGTTTTATTTAAAATTTATTTCCAAATGCTGCATAATGACCTTGAAAATTTGCTTTATCTTCTCTTATAATAAATAGCAGAGGAAATAAAAGTGCTGTATCATTTAATACTTTTTAGTCAAAAAAACTGTTTATAAAAGTTATCAATTATCTTTATTTTTTAATTTATTTTTAAACTGCCTATTTTATATTAGAATATAGTTAATTAACAATGCTATGTTAGTTTCAGGTGTACAGAAAAGTGATTCACTTTTACATATTCATGTGGAAGAGATAAGACTTTTTAAGTGAACAATGCAAAGAAACAGAAGAAAAAAATAGAATTTTGAGAAAGAAGAATGGAACTGGAGGAATCAACTTACCTGACTTCAGGCTCTACTACAAAGCCACAGTCATCAAGACAGTATGGTACTGGCACAAAGACAGAAATATAGATCAATGGAACAAAATAGAAAGCCCAGAGATAAATCCACACACATATGGACACCTTATCTTTGACAAAGGAGGCAAGAATATACAATGGAGTAAAGACAGTCTCTTTAACAAGTGGTGCTGGGAAAACTGGTCAACCACTTGTAAAAGAATGAAACTAGATCACTT
>SJYX01002573.1:214939-225150 GCA_006410675.1 Oreotragus oreotragus
ATGATTTGGGAGAATAGCATTGAAATATGTATACTATCATGTAAGAAATGAATTGCCAGTCTATGTTCAATTCTGGATGCAGGATGCTTGGGGCTGGTGTATGGGGATGATCTGGAGGGAAGATGTCGGGTGGGAGGTGGGAGGGGGGTTCATGTTTGGGAGTTCGTGTAAAAAAATAAAGTTGAGACTGAAAAAAAAAAATAGAATGGAAAAAGACTAGAAATCTCATCAAGAAAATTAGAGATACCAAGGGAACATTTCATACAAAGATGGGCACAATAAAGAGCAGAAACAGTATTTACCTAACAGAAGCAGAAAATATTCAAAAGAGGTGGCAAGAATACACAGAATTATACAAAAAAGATCTTCATGACCCAGATAATCATGATGGTGTGATCACTCATCTAGAGCCAGACATCCTGGAATGAGAAGTCAAGAGGGCCTTAGGAAACATCACTATGTACACAGCTAGTGGAGTTGATGGAATTCCCACTGAGCTTTTTCAAATCCTAAGAGATGATGCTCTTAAAGTGTGGCACTCAATATGCCAGCAGGTTGGAAAACTCAGCAGTAGGCACAAGACTGGAAAAGGTCAGTTTTCATTCTAATTCCAAAGAATGGCAATGCCAAAAAATTGTGCTCACATGCTAGTAAAGTAATGTTGATTATCCTTCATGCTAGACTTCAAGAGTATGTTAACTGAGAATTTCCAAACGGTCAAGTTGGACTTGGAAAAGACAGAGGATCTAGAGATCAAATTGCCAACATTTGTTGGATCATAAAAACTACAGAATTCCACAAAAAATTATACTTCTACTTAATTGACTATGCTAATGATGCTAAAGCTGAAACTCCAGTACTTTGGCCACCTCATGCGAAGAGTTGACTCACTGGAAAAGACTCTGATGCTGGGAGGGATTGGGGGCAGGAGAAGGGGACGACAGAGGATGAGATGACTGGGTGGCATCACCGACTCAACGGGCGTGAGTTTGTGTGAACTCTGGGAGTTGGTGACGGAAAGGGAGGCCTGGCGTGCTGTGATTCATGAGGTGGCAAAGAGTTGAACATGACTGAGCGATTGAACTGAACTGAACTGAAAGGCTTTTACTCTGTAGATCACAAAAAAATTGTGGAAAATTCCTAAAGATATTGGAATATCTGATTTCTGAAAAACTCGTATACAAATCAAGAAGCAACCATTAGAACTGGTCATGGAACAACGGACTGATTCCAGACTGGGAAAGAAGTATGTCAAAGCTGTATATCATCAATGTTTATTTAATTTATATGCAGGGTACATCATGTGAAATACAAGGCTGGATGAAGCACAAGCTGAGATCAAGATTGCCAGGAGAGATATAAATAACCTCAGATATGCAGATAACACCACCCTTGTAGCAGATAGCAAAGAGGAATTAAAGACACTCTTGATGAAGATGAAAGAGTATAGTGAAAAAGCTGGCTGAAAATTCTTTTTTTTTTCTTTTTGTTTTATTAATTAAAAAAATTTTAATATAAATTTATTTTAATTGGAGGCTAATTACTTTAC
Organism: Oreotragus oreotragus; assembly: GCA_006410675.1. Classification (NCBI taxonomy): domain Eukaryota; kingdom Metazoa; phylum Chordata; class Mammalia; order Artiodactyla; family Bovidae; genus Oreotragus; species Oreotragus oreotragus. The sequence goes on from SJYX01002573.1 coordinate 216,489, forward strand.
AATATTGTATTGGTTTTGCCATACATCAGCATGAATCCGCCATGGATATACACGTGTTCCTCATCCTGAATCCTCCTTCCACCTCCTTCCCCATATCATCCCTCTGGGTCATCCCGGTGCACAGCCCTGAGCATCCTGTATCACGCATCAAACCTAGACTGGCAATTCTTTTCACATATGATATTACACATGTTTCAATGCCATTCTCCCAAATCATCCCACCCTCACCCTCTCCCACAGAGTCCAAAAGACTATTCTATACATCTGTGTCTCATTTGCTGTCTTGCATACAGGGTTATCATTACCATCTTTCTAAATTACATATATATGTGTTAGTATATTGTATTGGTGTTTTTCTTTCTGGCTTACTTCACTCTGCATAATAGGCTCCACTTTCATCCACCTCATTAGAACTGATTCAAATGTATTCTTTTTAATGGCTGAGTAATACTCCATTGTGTATATGTACCACAGATTTCTTATTCATTTGTCTGCTTATGGACATCTAAGTTGCTTCCATGTCCTGGCTATTATAAACAGTGCTGTGATGAACATTGGGGTATATGTGCCTCTTTCAATTCTGGTTTCCTCAATGTGTATGCCCAGCAGTGGGATTGATGGGTCATAAGGCAGTTCTATTTCCAGTTTTTTAAGGATTCTCCACATTGTTCTACATAGTGGCTGTACTACTTTGAATTCCCACCAACAATGTAACAAGGTTCCCTTTTCTCCACACCCTCTCTAGCATTTATTGCTTGTAAATATTTGGAGAGCAGCCATTCTGACTGGTGTGAAATGGTACCTCATTGTAGTTTTGATTTGCATTTCTCTTATAATGAGTGATGTTGAGCATCTTTTCATGTGTTTGTTAGCCATCTGTATGCCTTCTTTGGAGAAATGTCTGTTTAGTTCTTTGGCCAATTTTTTGATTTTTTGATTTTTCTGGAATTGAGATACAGGAGTTGCTTGTGTATTTTTTGAGATTAGTTGTTTGTCAGTTGCTTCATTTGCTATTAATTTAGCCCATTCTGAAGGCTGTCTTTTCACCTTGCTTGTAGTTTCCTTCGTTGTGCAGAAGTTTTTGATTTTAATTAGGTCCCATTTGTTTATTTTTGCTTTTATTTCCATTATTCTGGGAGGTGGGTCATAGAGGATCCTGCTGTGATTTATGTCGGAGAGTGTTTTGCCTATGTTCTCCTCTAGGAGTTTTATAGTTACTGGTCTTTTAGATCTTTAATCCATTTTGAGTTTATTTTTGTTTATGGTATGAGAAAGTGTTCTAATTTCTTTCTTTTACAAGTGGTTGAGCAGTTTTCCCAGCACCACTTTTAAAGAGTGTCTTTTTTCCATTATATATTCTTGCCTCCTTTGTCAAAGATAAAGTGTCCATAGCTGTGTGGATTTATCTCTGGCTTTCTATTTTGTTCCACTGATGTATATTTCTGTCTTTGTGCAAGTACCATACTGTCTTGATGACTGTGGCTTTGTAGTAGAGCCTGAAGTCAGGCAGGTTGATTCCTCCAGTTCCATTCTGACATGATCCTCTACATAGAAAACCCTAAAGACTCCACCAGAAAATTACTAGAGCTAATCAATGAACAGAGTAAAGTTTCAGGATATAAAATCAACACACAGAAATCCCTTGCATTCCTATACACTAATAATGAGAAAATAGAAAGAGAAATTAAGGAAACAATTTCATTCACCATTGCAACAAAAAGAATAAAATGCTTAGGAATATATCTACCTAAAGAAACAAAAGATCTATATATAGAAAACTATAAAACACTGGTGAAATAAATCAAAGAATACACTAATATATGGAGAATCATACTGTGTTCATGCTTCAGAAGAATCAATATAATGAAAATGAGTATACTACTCAAAGCAATCTAATAATGAGAAAATAGAAAGAGAAATTAAGGAAACAATTTCATTCACCATTGCAACAAAAAGAATAAAATGCTTAGGAATATATCTACCTAAAGAAACAAAAGATCTATATATAGAAAACTATAAAACACTGGTGAAATAAATCAAAGAATACACTAATATATGGAGAATCATACTGTGTTCATGGATCAGAAGAATCAATATAATGAAAATGAGTATACTACTCAAAGCAATCTGTAGATTCAATGCAATCCCTATCAAGCTACCAAAAGTATTTTTCACAGAGCTAGAACAAATGATTTCACAATTTTTATGGAAATATAAAATTCAACATTCAAAAAACTAAGGTCATGGCATCCAGTCCCATTACTTCATGGCAAATAGATGGGAAAACAATAGAAACAGCCGCAGACTTTATTTTCTTGGGCTCCGAAATCACTATGGATGGGAATTGCAACCATAAAATTAGGAAACTTGCTCCTTGGAAGAAAAGCTGTGAAAAACCTAGATAGTGTACTAGAAACAAGAGACATTACTTTGCCAACAAAATCCATACAGTCAAAACAATGTTTTTGTTTTTTTTTTTCCAGTATCATGTACAGATGTGAGAGCTGGACAATAAAGAAGGTTGAGCACCAAAGAACTGATGCCTTTGAGCTGTGGTGTTGGAGAACACTCTTGAGAGTACCCTGGACTGAAAGGAGATCAACCAGTCAATCCTAAAGTAAATCAGTCCTGAATATTCACTGGAAGGACTGATGCTGAAGCTGAAGCTTCAATACTTTGGTCACCTGATGGGAATAACTGATTTATTGGCAAAGACCCTGATGATTGGAAAGATTGAAGGCAGGAGGAATAGGGGATGACAGATGATAAAGTGGTTGGATAGCATCACTGATTCAATGGACATGAGTTCAAGAAAGCTCTAGAAGTTGGTGATAGACAGGGAAGACTGGTGTGCTGAAGTCCACGGGGTTTCATAGAGTCAGACACATCTGAGTGACTGAACTGAACTAAACTGAATATTTGTGATGTTGAACATGTTTCCATGTGCCTCTTTGCCATCCGTTTGTGTCTTTGGAGAAATGTCTATTTAGCTCTTTTATTATTATTATTATTGAGTTGCTTATTTTTATCATAATAATCTGCATGAGCTGTTTATAAATTTTGAAGACCACTCCCTTGTCAGCTCTATCATTTGCAAATATTTTCTCTTTTTTTGTGGTTTGTCTTTTTGTTTTGTTTATGGTTTCCTTTGTATTGCAAAACTTTTAAATTTAATTAGACCTCATTTATTTTTGTAAATTATCTTTAAAATGATTTAATACATTTTGATTGGGCACATAAGCAATTCTGGGCATTTCCCTGAGGTTTTTTGGCAAGTCCCAGCTGTGTTTCATATGCTCTTCATCCTTTCTGAGGGACTAGTAGGCTAGCCCAAAGGTATTCTTCTCATAGATTTTGATTTAGCATGAGATATAAATCCTACCTGCACATGTATTTTTCTAGCCACTGGTCAACCTATACTTACTAACATTCAATTGGCTAAAATCAGCTATTTGCAAAAGTCAAAGTCAAGGTCCAGTGTAAATGGGACAAACTTCATAGTCAAATGATAAACTATAGCTACATGGATAAGTAAAATAGTGAGATTGTTAATACAATTGTACCAGTCTTTAAACACTAATATGCTAGCATGTTGAAGAAAATAATACCAATAATTATTTAGGATTAAAAAATATTTTGATCCAGTCATTCTGAAGAGTTTTAAGTTTTCTGGAAAATTCTTCAATGCATCTTTAATTTACTTTCTCACAGTCTCTAAACTCCAACTTAATTCCAACATAATATTGTCTATAATATGATCAATCTTTTACAAAGATCTTCCATATATCACTTCAGCTTGATCTTAATGGGATACTGTTAAAATTCAGAGCATAGATATATAATGCTTTGAACCTATAGATCAGATTGGAAAGTACTGATATTCAACTATGTCTGTACTGATTTTCTGCCGTTTCTGAGGAGAGGTGCTAAAATATAAACTTCAACAGTAGATTCATCTAATACACTTTGAAGTTCCATTCATTTTAGCCTCATGTATCTTGACACTTTGTTGTTAGATACACACACATTAAGGACTGTTATGGCTTCTGAAAGAACTGATCCTTTTATCATTATATAATGCCTCTCTTTGTCCCTGGTAAATTTTCTTGTCTTGAAACCTGTACTCTCCGAAATTAATATAGCTACATCTGCTTTCTTTTGATCAGGAGTGACATGCTATATTTTCTCCATCCACTTACTTTTAATCTACTCATGTACGTTTTTAGTTTCAAGAAGAAGTAGATAGATATTTTAAAAAGCATACTGAGTTATTATCGAAAAAAGAAAAACAAAAACAAAACCTAATCCTAATGTGTTACAATTTCCCCTCTAGCCTTCAGTAAGTGAAAGAACATTTGGAGTGGAAAGAAGACAATAAACTTTTTTCCTTATAACCACATGGAATCAATGAAAATTTGGGAAAAAAACTGATTTTAAAGATAACCAATGTTACTGCAATGAATGAGAAAGGGAAAAAGTGGTAGGAGAAAAGATCAGAGGTTAAAAAATGCTAGCTAGTGTAGAAACTTTGTTCTAGGCTTTGGACTAAAAAGCTAGATGACCTTGTATTTAACTCTACATATTGCAGTAAGTCCATGGAGGGTTTAAACAGAGTAATAACATACCAAACTTACCTTTTGAAAGGAACATACTGGTTGCTATTTTGAGGAAAGAATCTAATGAAGCAGTGGACAATCTGGGAGACTGGTCTGGAAGCTTGTGATTATCTCAGAAATTGTTGATGGTGAAATAGGCTTGGATGGTAACTAAAATATCCAGTATTCATAGCATTTGTTAGAAGATGGTGAGGCAGATTTTATACAAGGGGATTGAGCTCAACTCCAAATAAAATAAGCAAAAAAAAAAAAAGAAAGAAATGTTTGAAAGTATATTCAAGAAACAGAATGGAGTGGCATTTAGTGGATGGAAAATTATTAAAAGGAAACACCAAGGGTAAGGGGGGGATTCTGGCTAAATAGACCAAATAGGATTCTTGCTGAAGACAGCTAGGGTATCACATATAATCTGGGGGATAGTGAAAGATGAGGAGCTCAATCACGTAAAAAGGATGATCAGATATCAAAGACAGGGGATTTTGGTTAAATTGACTTAGCAGTATTTTTGCTGGAACTGAACTCTTAGAGACAGGAGCCTATGTTCCTCTTAAGAATGAGTGAATGAGTGAAGTCGCTCAATGTGTCTGACTCTTTGTGACTCCATGGACTGTAGCCCACCAGGCTCCTCCATCCATGGGTGTCTCCAGGCAAGAATACTGAAGTAGGTTGCCATTTCCTTCTCCAGGGGATCTTCCCCACCCAGGGATTGAACCCAGGTCTCCCGCATTGCAAGCAGACGCTTTAATCTCTGAACTACAAGGGAAGCCCTCTTAAGAATGGATCTTAATAAAGCTCAGAAGAGCCTGCCTAGAGTTTGACGAAAAAGAATAGTTGTCAGTGGTAACAAAGAAAGTAATAAGAAACTATGATTCTGGCCATATTTCAAAGTTGGATGCCACAGAAATTTTTGAAAGACTGGTCAAAGTACATGAGAAAGAGGAGTTAGGTTTCCAAGATCTTTGGCCTGAGTAGCTGGAAGCTCGTAATTGCCACTTAGTGTGGGCTTATGTACTTAAGCAGAAAATTATTAATATATATCTGAATAGTGATATCCTGTATTTAGAAAATATATTTGAAAAGGAAAATTATTTGAGATTTATTTAAAGTTATTAGCTAACATATATTAAATGTTAAAAGAAAGGTCAATAATTTGTCATTATAGTTTCATTTCTGTAGTTGACCATTAAGCCATAAATAGTATTTTCAGCTGCCTTTCTCATTTGTCCATTTCATGTTTCCTGTGCTATCAGGCAGCACCACAGAATACTTCTTTATAAGAGGCTATTCTAAATATTCATTACTGAGTTTTCAGGTCCAGTCTGCATGAGATGGCTGTGATATTCTATCAAATGTTTTTGTTGGATGTAGCAGTACTAGACAGTCCCAGGGGATGTCATGATTTTATCCATACTCTTTTCTTTTTTTTTGTCTTTTCTACATCCCTCTTGAGAATAAGGTTTAATTATTAGACAATAATTCATCTTTTCTTATTCATCCAGAAACATGTGCTGCTTAAAATGGCTGTCAGTGCAAAGGAAACTCTCATGTACACAATCTTGCCTTTAGCATAAGATCACTGAAGAAGCAGAGTCTTGAATAACAAGGAATAGATTGTATATTCTCAACTGGATCATGGATGTGATAGTGACTCTTCCATTTCCATTTCCTTCCCTCAGGATCCATATATTCAGGGTGGGAGGAAAAAATAAAATAATAATTAAAAAAAACCCTTTGTTAGTCAGTTGCTAGGGTTTTTTGGGTAAGCAATAATATTTATGGGCTTCTCTGGTGGCTCAGAACGTACAGAACCCGTCTGCAATGTAAGAGACCTAGGTTTGAGCCTTAGGTTGGGACGATCTCTTGAAGAAAGGAATGGCTACCCACTCTTGTATTCTGGCCTAGAGAATTCCATGGACTATACAGTCCTTGAGGTTACAAAGAGTCATACATGACTGAGTGACTTTCACTTTCACTTTTCAATAATAATTATAAGAAGTAGTCACCTAATGAAAATTTATATAAAATTCCAATATACTCTAGAGCAGCTGTTCTGAAAGATAGAATGCTTGTCAATATTAGTGAATCCCATAAGCAGTAGTATACAACCATATATATATATTTTTTTTGTAATACCTACAGTCATACGTATTTTTGTGGATTAGATCATGATATTAAATAACGTTTTCAGGAAATTTGTTTAAGAATATGCTAAATAGAATAGCAGTTTTCTCCAAGCCAGGCTTCAACAGTATGTGAACTGTGAGCTTCTAGATGTTCAAGCTGGATTTAGAAAATGCAAAGGAATCAGAGATCACAATAGCCAACGTTCATTGGATTATCAAAAAAGCAAGAGAGTTCCAGAAAAATATGTACTTCTACTTTATTGTCCATGCCAAACCTTTGAAAGTGCAGATCACAAGAAACTGTGTAAAATTCTTCAGGAGATGGGAATACCATACCACCTTACCTGCAGCCTGATAAATCTGCATGCAGGTCAAGAAACAACTGTTAGAACTGGACATGAAACAACAGACTGGTTCCAAATTGGGAAAGGAGAACACCAAGGCTGTATGTTGTCACCCTGCTTATTTAACTTATATTCTGAGTACATCATTCAAAATGCCAGACTGGATGACGCACAAGCTGGAATCAAGATTGCCAGGAGGAATATCAATAACCTCAGATACGCAGATAACACCACCCTTATGGCAGAAAGTGAAGAACTAAAGAGCCTCTTGATGAAAGTGAAAGAGGAGACTGAAAAAGTTGGCTTAAAACTCAACATTCAGAAAGCTAAGATCATGGCATTCAGTACCATCACTTCATAGCAAATAGATGGGGAAGCAATGGAAACAGTGAGAGATTTTATTTTGGGGGAGCTTCAAAAATCACTGCAGATGGTGACTGCAGCCATGAAATTAAAAGATGCTTGCCTCTTAGAAGAAAAGTTATGACCAACCTAGACAGCAAAGTAAAAGGCAAAAATATTACTTTTCCAACAAATGTCCGTTTAGTCAAAGCTATAGTTTTTACAGTAGTCATATATGGATGTGAGAGTTGGACTACAAAGAAAGCCGAGCACTGAAGAATTTATGCTTTTGAACTGTGGTGTTGGAGAAGACTCTTGAGAGTCCCTTGGACTGCAAGGAGATCCAACCAGTCCATCCTAAAGGAAATCAGTCCTGAATATTCATTTGATAGACTGATGCTGAAGTTGAAGCTCCAATTCTTTGGTCACCTGATGCAAAGAGTCAACTCATTGGAAAAGAATCTGATGCTGGGAAAGATTGAAGGCAAGAGGAGAAGGGGACAACAGAGGATAAGATGGTTGGATGGCATCACTGACTCAGAGGACATGAGCCTGAGCAATCTCCGGCAGTTGGTGATGGACAGTGAAGCCTGGCATGCTGCAGTCTGTGGGGTTGCAAAGAGTCAAACACAGCTGAGCGACTGATCTGAACTGAAATAAAATACAGTACATGTAGCTTGAATTTCAAATCAACAATGGCTTATGTTCAAGATGTGAAATATTAAATTAAAAAAAGTTGCTAACATATTATCTGATTGTCCTAGGGTATTGTGGCACATAAGATTGGTTCATGTCACTAGGGAATTATCTACATCTACTTGTTTTGTTAATCAGATCAGCCTTGTTAAGATATAGTCAGTGTTGGGCCATCTACCACATTTGTCCCTTACACTGCTGTTCGTGATTCATGACTCCTCCTATGAAAATTGAGAATGAGGTAAAAGGGTGGTTTCCATTCACAATCTTCTCCACAGATGAAACCTTTGTTGAGCATTTACAAAGGATAATCATGCTTCTGTACTGTTCACTTATCTCTTCCACAAAGCTAAGCACTTGAGCTCCAATATTAGCCTTACTAAGTCACTTAAAATATATTCAAAACATTAGTCTCAAATGGTAGAGATTCTCTAACCATCTTTTTTTTTTTCTAACAAAGATGGCAATGCAATAGTCATTAGCATTTGTGCCAAAAGGATTTCCCTGATACCCTATCATCTCTTGTGAACTTTAATGCAAA
>SJYX01002573.1:226169-251574 GCA_006410675.1 Oreotragus oreotragus
AAGGAGATCCAACCAGTCCATTCTGAAGGAGATCAACCCTGGGATTTCCTTGGAAGGAATGATGCTAAAGCTGAAACTCCAGTACTTTGGCCAGCTCATGTGAAGAGTTGACTCATTGGAAAAGACTCTGATGCTGGGAGGGATTGGGGGCAGGAGGAGAAGGGGACGACCAAGGATGAGATGGCTGGATGGTATCACGGACTCGATGGACATGAGTCTGAGTGAACTCCGGGAGATGGTGATGGATAGGAAGGCCTGGCGTGCTGCGATTCATGGGGTCGCAAAGAGTTGGACACGACTGAGCGATTGAACTGGAACTGTGCCTTCAAACTATTGAACCTGGTCCCATCTATAGTGCTCAATAATGAACACTGTGGGTTATACTTATCTTCAATGATCAGATAACACCAAGTCACGAGGACATAGTGATACGATCACCTGAAGTCTCAAAACAAAGCTTTAAGTTTCTATCAGTGCTCAGAAAATCCAAGAGCAACTTTTTTAGATGATCCACATTTTCTTTCGCCTTCTAAAGAAGTCAGGATCCAAATTCCTAGGAGAGTCTACTTTGAAATTCACCTAAGACTTTCTCACAGATTTAAAGAGAATTTTACTTCTCCATGTAACACTCAGGACCATTCTGTATGAAAAAAGTTTAGATACTCATTAATTCCAGGTGCATCATTCACATTTTGATCAGCTTTGAGTGGGGTCCCTAGAACTGCACTATGAATGAAATGTTGTGGCCTGAACATCATATCTGTTGTCTCAGGTGGTCAAGTAATAGCAATGACACTGCCACACTCTGGAGCAGACTGATAACTTTTATTGCACTAATCCCAAATAAAGATAGAAACTTTCTTGGTTTTTCAATATACAGTTCTGGGTGACAGGCTTAAATAGTATCTACGCTGTCTCCAAACTACTAAAATATGAAATTAGCATCTTTTAAAATAGTAAAAGATGCTGAAAACAGCACTTGGTTCTTTTCCTTGGAAATTTAATTTCAGTATATCCTAAGATTACTAAACCTCTGATAACTTCACTGGATTGAGTAACATATATATTTTTGTTGTTTTATTGACTCATAACTTTGGATATTTAATGTCATTTAGAATGTCTGTTGATTCTAGCTTCCCAAGTATAAGCAGAATGATGTCACAATATAATTGACAGTGTGACATCCCATGATGTGATGAGATGTTCAAAGTCCCTATTGACTAAGTCGCCTATCAGAGACTTGACTTTGTGGGTTTAGTGTGTATTTTTGTCTTTGATAGGAGAAAATACACAGTTTCTGATAATCTTACATATTAAGATAGATACAAAAGAACATTGTAGTTAATGTCTACATGCCAATCAAAGGCTGTATTGATTTCCACAGTAACAGTAGACATATGTATTAATAGGTGATATTGAACTGATTTAGTTTATAATCTTAGTGTTTTTCTAAAAGCCTGTCTCATCTAAGTTCTGTTTAGTCAAATAGGGATTACATGCATATAAAATAGGAAGTGCCACTTTTCCGTGATATTCTAAAACTCAGTAATAATGTTTATGATGAACACAGGAATATATTTCCACTTTTGGTTTACTATTTTGGAAGAAGAGTGCAGTGCTAGTTGCTTTCAGTTGGCTCTTTCTAACATGAATAATGTTATTCATGCATAACTATTTCAACCATGAAGTCATGAACTGGGGATTTAATAGCTCATCATGTCAGTTATATTCTAGGTGAAAATTCCATTTATCACCTGATAGCTGTAAGCTTTGTCTCATCAATGGACAACAGTATTGCCCTGGACCACAAAAATTAGCATTAGCTGAGACCCAGTGTAATCTGATCAGTTTCCCAAATATTGTTTATTTCCCTTTCAGCTGTGAATAATGATTCTGGTAAATGTTTCCAGATGAATTGCAGTAGACATATGAGAAAGATTTATTCTTATTTTGATGCAATTTCTTAAGATTACTTGTCACGGTCTTAATTGTAGACATCATAAGTCCATGAAGTAATAAGAGATAAGAAATCAAAACTAGGTATGGAAACAATCATCAATGTTCTTTTTGCCAGGCTTAGCATGTGCTCGGTTTCTTCAGTCATGTCCAACTATGCTACCCTTTGGGCTATAGCCCGCCAGGCTCCTCTGTCCATGCAATTTTCCTGGCAAGAATGCTGTGGTGGGTGCCATTCCCTCTTCCTGACTCAGGGATTGAAACAGCACCTCCTGCCTCTCCTACCTTGCAGGCAAATTCTTTACCACTGAGCCATCAGGAAAGCCCCAAACTTAATACAATTTTTGGTTCTTAATGGTAAGGAAGAACCTATTTAACAAAATACTAGTCTCAGTCTTAAAATTCCATGAAAAAATAGCGACCTTAAAAGATTCCTGTTTTACAAATCAGTTCATTATCTCACTAGTCCTATTCCTGTAATATCCACTTTTGAATCTGAGACATATTTCAAATTTTGCATTATTCTCCATCAGTAACCACATCTCCAGGAGAATCGCTGCTCCTGGTCTTTCAGAGATGCATGTCCTTTCCTCATTCTTAGTTTTCCTAGTACTTTGGTGAGGGAGATATTTTCTGGGCCTTCTAATTTTAGAAAATATATAAAAATATCATATATAACAAATACAACCTTAAGTCTTTCATTTCTTTTCTGTACACATTCAAAGGAATTTCTAGATTGTCCACTTACATTAGTGTGAATGACCTTTGAATCAATATTTCAGTAACCATTCAAGTAAATGATCATATCTATGCAAGCTAGCACAATAAACCCAGAATTTCTACTAGTTTACCTGTATCTGTAAGCTCAGCTGCATTTAAAGTTATGTTTTTCCATACTTTTCTTTATCCAGCACACTTAAAATACATTATCTCATGTATTTTCCAGTTTAAAACCATATACATGCAAAATACTGTATTCTTTATTGATTATAAATATTTTTCTCCTATGTTCAAATATGTAATTTTATACATCTCTTGGCATTTGATTTTAGTTTGAACGGTCTGAAGACAATAAGACAGATGTTGAGTATGGAATATGGAAAGTGTTAAATCCTCTTTGGAAAAAAACACTTCTTTGGTCAAATAATTTTAAGATTTCTGAGTAAGACAGGAATAGTCATATCAGATAGGGGCAATGTCTCTGCTGGAAATCATGGTTGATTGGGAGTTTGGATAATTGATGTATTTTAAAATGTCCAAATCTCTCAACATGTCTTTATACCCACATTCAGTGTTTTATTCTTTCTCTATCAAAGCTTTGTTACATTTGATGTATTGTCAGGTTTATAATTCAGCCTACATAAATTGGAAACCCTTAGGATCAAGTTTTACCTTGATTTTCACCTATCTCAGCCTAGAGGCAAAACGAAATGAGAGACACTGAAAATCCTTGATTGTCTGTGTGAGTTTTTAACTAACAATTTTGAACCTTGAGCTTTTATTCATTGTCTTTAAGCTGTCCAGCAAAATTAAAAGCAACCAGCCCACCCTAAAACCTTGAATTCCTCATGCCCTTTACTCTGTTCTTTTTGAGAGGTGACTCAGTCTTTCAAAGCCTTGTCATTAATAGACACTTCATTCTAGGTGACCACAGGTAATAATTTAATTAGCTGTTTGCCACTGAATGTCATGAGCTGCCAGAATTCCATGTCTTAATCCAACCTGAATGTTCTCTGCCTTCAGCCACAAACAGACCAGATAACAAATATCAGCTCCCTATTAAGCTCCCAAAGTTAACTTCATCACTATTAATGTAGGTATCAATGTATATATAAGCCAGTGATCTCAGTTGTAAATAACCAATACTTATGCAGTATAATTAAAGAAATGTTTATTAAACTTTAAATAACTTAGAATGTTGTTGAGCATTGAGGATGTAGAGTCTAGGCTAATATTCCAAATATAGTGCCTCTAAAACTGAGAAGTTCTAGGATTTCAGTTGACACATCTATGTCAGGAAATTGACTCAGGGATCACCTCAGTTGTCACTGTTGTGAGAGACAGAGAGAATATGCATGAAAATAATTCCTATAAAAAGGGTTTAAATTTTGAAAAGCAAATATGATTGGAAAATGCTCACAATATTGGTAATCCTTTTTCAAATCAAAGTGTGAAACCTTTAAAAAGTTGCTTATATGCTCTATATTTGTCTTGTAGCATTTTGGAATTTTCTATTTAGATTGATATGGTGAAGATCACACTTCTACATTGGAGTTGTCTACAGCTATTGCTGTTGTCTACAAGGGAGAAGAATAGAGAAGGGTTGCCAGGACGTTCTCTCTCTTTCATAGATAGATCTTAATTTAATCCTTGCTTTCTACTCTGCTCAACACTGCTCTCATTCTGTATCTGGGATTTCTAATCCTAAATCTTTCTATGGATCTGCAAGTCCCAAGTAGTCTTTTCTTAAGTGAGTCTCCCTCTATTCATAATATCGGTACCAAATTCTTCTTGCTATACTATAATGGGATTTTGAGAGCCTTGTGTGTTAACTCTGTAATTTGTACTCAAAGAATAAAGGATGAAGTTAAGAAACTAAACTGGAGAAGGAAATGGCAACCCACTCCAGTATTCTTGCCTGGGAAATCCCTGGTCAGAAGAGTCTGGTGGGCTTTGCAGTTTATGGGGTCACAAAGAGTTGGACATGACTTAGTGACTAAACCCACAAGAAATTAAACTAAACTAACTGAACTAAAGGATGAAGTTAAGAAACTAAACTAAAGAATGATGTTAAGTGCAGCTGCAAAATATAAAATGGCTTTACTAGCCAGAAAGACACACGAAGAGATATATATCAACAACAGATCAGAGATGGCAACATGTTTTTATTTTACATTTCAAGTTTTAATATTTTACTTGTAATTTGTAAAAGTATCACAATGATTAGAGAATATAAATACTTCCACGTCTAAGAATAACTTTATTCTTTTTGAGAAACTATGTTGTTCCTGTTTTCTACTGCTCCTCGTACACTAAATTTGACCTCATTTGATGCTGATATCAAATAGAATGGCCTGATGTTTGAAGTGAAAGATATTACATTAACCTGTGTCAATACACATCAAGACAATGGTTGACTATCCACAATCAGGTCACATTTTTAAGACTGTCATTTCCCAGGTTATCATTTTTAAGACTATCACTAATGTTTATAAGATAAACAATCTTGAAAATGTCCCATAAAATTATATCATGAGTTTGTTCAAATAATAATTTAAAGATTCCTTATATTTTAAAGATTGATTTTTTTGAAGATTTTTATTTTTACTTTATTTTGTTTTAAATACTGTATTGGTTTTGCCATACATTGACATGAATCTCATGATTCAAGTCGTTTGTTTCTTCATCTGTTTTCTAAATTCATTCAATAAAAAGTATTTTTCCTTAATTTTCTGTGTTCAAATGCACAGCAGTTTTAGATGTCTTTCTGAAATTTTCCCTTAAATTATTTGTACATTATTTACATTTAGAAGCCACCTTCAACTGTGGAGATGTGGATAAGTTTAATTATATCAATTTGTCTATCAAACAATTTTTCATTGATTGAGCTACATAGCCATAAAAATTATATGTTTGTATTTATATTGTATTCACTACTTTTTTTTTTACAGTTATGCTTTTCCACACTGTCAGGGTAACTGTAATAAATGACTTTTTAATGTTAAAAATATTTCATCATGATAGTATCCATCATAGTACATCAGACTTTCTTCTGTATCATTATTGATTACTATAATAAAATATTTTCTGATTAAGACACATTCTAATTTGAGAGATTTTACTAATTATTAAGATTTTGTCTCTCTAAGTCCACTTTTCAACTTTAGAAAATCTTGAAATCATCAATTACATCTACAAAACAGATTAAATTTGTTACTGAGAATTTTGTCCTCTGAACAAATGGATTTCTTATATCAGTATATTGCTTATATGATTTCAGTTAGTAACAGTGATTCTCCAGAGCCTGAAATATGTATACCTAAGCCTTATTTAACCTTCAAAAGTGATTTCTAGTAATATACTCAATTCTTCTAGGCAAAGCTAATTTTTCTGCTAGCATGTAGATTTGATGGTTTTCATTTCTCTCAGGCCTTGATATAGGTGAATTATGTTGAAGCCCTTAGAATGGTTCCACCAGTTCCATTTTATTAAGCTCTTTCAAACACAGAAGTTGCCTAGGTGTGTGTTGCCTTTGACGCACATCTCTAGAGGATTTAGTAAAGCAGATCTCTCATTTCTCTTTTAATTACTGCTATCCTCCTTATTCAAGGTATCATTTTCTTCTTTCTGCTCTCTTGCCATGAGAGTCATTGTTACTCTCCTACTTTGATAGCTCAATTTTTTCTTTCTTTTTTTTTCTGACAGAGTCACTTAAACATTAGTGTGTTTCAATATTCTATCTTCAACACTTTTCTCTTTCTATTTTCATCTGCATGAGTGTTTGTATGCCTTAGAATGGCTTATATTGTTAGTTTTGAGCTGATAATTTTGAAGTACTTATTGTAACTTCAGGCTTTGTTCTGTTTCTGAACCAGGTTTTCTATAAATCACTAAACATTCTCACTATGATGTCCAAGAAGCACTTCAGTTCAACGTATTCAAAACTAAGCTCTGAATACCCTGTCAATGATTCTGTAATAGCTGAGCTTGAGGCACAGATTTCTGTGTTGTTAAACAACACTGTTGAAATTATTCAGATCCTCACTCTCTCTGATTCTTTCATTCTAATGTCATGAGAAGAAGATATTGCCTAAATGGAAACTTTAATTTTCTGATTATGCAAAGATTGTAGATGTACGGAAATGCTAAGTTATTTCCAAAAATATTAGGAAATAGAAAGCTTTACAAGCATTATACTGAAAAATAAAAATATATAAACTTAAAAATGAGAAGGGTTTTTCTCTCTAAAATTTAAACAGATGTTTAAATTCAGTAATGGTAAATGGGAATCAAAGCAAAATAAAAGGGTGCCAAGTTTCATGCCTTGTAGTTTAGCCTTTCAGATAGATGGAAAAGATGCTCAAACTTTAAAAGAGTATGTGGAGTACAGCTGTAAACAGCACTACCATGGCAGCATGTGTCAGCCTGCCCTCATAATCAATTACTAACTAGCAAATTGTTGATTTCATTTATACTCCTAAAGAAGATCATTGTCTTTTCTCTATTCTTGTATGGGAGAATGGCTCTTCAGTTCTCTATAGTGTTTCTTTTTCTATTTTCACTCCTCAAAAACTGATTCATTAGACTGTTTTCTAGTCCTTGAGTTTGACTCACGGCTCATTGCTATCTAATCACATGAGATTTCTGAACTACATTTAAAAAGCATATATATATCATAATAAAGCAAAGCCAAAATTAAGGACTAAAGAAAAATGCTTATAGATGGTGAAAGGTTTGTATTAAAAATTTATATTGATCTAGTGTATAATTTAGGTGACTTGAAATCTGGGATATTTTTTCAATCTGTCCTACACAGTTGAGATGGCATTTTAGACCACAGTGACGGTCAGCTATACTTCCTCCTGCTGTGGTACATATACACAAAGGAGTATTACTCAGCCATTAAAAAGGATACATTTTAATCAGTTCTAATGAGATGGATGAAACTGGAGCTGATTATACAGAATGAAGTAAACCAGAAAGAAAAAACACCAATACAGTATACTGACAGATATATATGGAATTTAGAAAGATGGTAATGATGACCCTGTATGCGAGACAGCAAAAGAGACACAGATGTATAGAACGGACTTTTGGACTCTGAGGGAGAGGGCGAGGGTGGGATGATTTGGGAGAATGGCATTGAAACATGTATACAATCATGTAAGAAACGAAGCGCCAGTCTATGTTCGATACAGGATACAGGATGCTTGGGGCTGGTGCACGGTGATGATCCGGAGGGATGATGTGGGGTGGGAGCTGGGAGGGACTGGGAGCTCGTATAACACCCATGACAGATTCATGTCAATGTATGGCAAAACCAATACAGTATTGTAAAGTGAAATAAAATTTAAAAAAAATTACCAAATCGGTTTTCCTAATAAGGGTTAGGTAGCATACCTAACCAATGGGCAGCTAAATTATTTGTCCAGTTAATCTCAATATTACAGACACTGCAGTACTTGTTTAATTTGGAAAGCTTAATAAAGTATTCACTTACCACACACACAAAAAAATCTGGGCATATTTTTATAAAATTCTGACTGTGTATAAGAGACAGATAATGAACACTGTGGGTTATACTTATCTTCAATGATCAGATAACACCAAGTCACGAGGACATAGTGATACGATCACCTGAAGTCTCAAAACAAAGCTTTAAGTTTCTATCAGTGCTCAGAAAATCCAAGAGCAACTTTTTTAGATGATCCACATTTTCTTTCGCCTTCTAAAGAAGTCAGGATCCAAATTCCTAGGAGAGTCTACTTTGAAATTCACCTAAGACTTTCTCACAGATTTAAAGAGAATTTTACTTCTCCATGTAACACTCAGGACCATTCTGTATGAAAAAAGTTTAGATACTCATTAATTCCAGGTGCATCATTCACATTTTGATCAGCTTTGAGTGGGGTCCCTAGAACTGCACTATGAATGAAATGTTGTGGCCTGAACATCATAAGTGTTTGTATGCCTTAGAATGGCTTATATTGTTAGTTTTGAGCTGATAATTTTGAAGTACTTATTGTAACTTCAGGCTTTGTTCTGTTTCTGAACCAGGTTTTCTATAAATCACTAAACATTCTCACTATGATGTCCAAGAAGCACTTCAGTTCAACGTATTCAAAACTAAGCTCTGAATACCCTGTCAATGATTCTGTAATAGCTGAGCTTGAGGCACAGATTTCTGTGTTGTTAAACAACACTGTTGAAATTATTCAGATCCTCACTCTCTCTGATTCTTTCATTCTAATGTCATGAGAAGAAGATATTGCCTAAATGGAAACTTTAATTTTCTGATTATGCAAAGATTGTAGATGTACGGAAATGCTAAGTTATTTCCAAAAATATTAGGAAATAGAAAGCTTTACAAGCATTATACTGAAAAATAAAAATATATAAACTTAAAAATGAGAAGGGTTTTTCTCTCTAAAATTTAAACAGATGTTTAAATTCAGTAATGGTAAATGGGAATCAAAGCAAAATAAAAGGGTGCCAAGTTTCATGCCTTGTAGTTTAGCCTTTCAGATAGATGGAAAAGATGCTCAAACTTTAAAAGAGTATGTGGAGTACAGCTGTAAACAGCACTACCATGGCAGCATGTGTCAGCCTGCCCTCATAATCAATTACTAACTAGCAAATTGTTGATTTCATTTATACTCCTAAAGAAGATCATTGTCTTTTCTCTATTCTTGTATGGGAGAATGGCTCTTCAGTTCTCTATAGTGTTTCTTTTTCTATTTTCACTCCTCAAAAACTGATTCATTAGACTGTTTTCTAGTCCTTGAGTTTGACTCACGGCTCATTGCTATCTAATCACATGAGATTTCTGAACTACATTTAAAAAGCATATATATATCATAATAAAGCAAAGCCAAAATTAAGGACTAAAGAAAAATGCTTATAGATGGTGAAAGGTTTGTATTAAAAATTTATATTGATCTAGTGTATAATTTAGGTGACTTGAAATCTGGGATATTTTTTCAATCTGTCCTACACAGTTGAGATGGCATTTTAGACCACAGTGACGGTCAGCTATACTTCCTCCTGCTGTGGTACATATACACAAAGGAGTATTACTCAGCCATTAAAAAGGATACATTTTAATCAGTTCTAATGAGATGGATGAAACTGGAGCTGATTATACAGAATGAAGTAAACCAGAAAGAAAAAACACCAATACAGTATACTGACAGATATATATGGAATTTAGAAAGATGGTAATGATGACCCTGTATGCGAGACAGCAAAAGAGACACAGATGTATAGAACGGACTTTTGGACTCTGAGGGAGAGGGCGAGGGTGGGATGATTTGGGAGAATGGCATTGAAACATGTATACAATCATGTAAGAAACGAAGCGCCAGTCTATGTTCGATACAGGATACAGGATGCTTGGGGCTGGTGCACGGTGATGATCCGGAGGGATGATGTGGGGTGGGAGCTGGGAGGGACTGGGAGCTCGTATAACACCCATGACAGATTCATGTCAATGTATGGCAAAACCAATACAGTATTGTAAAGTGAAATAAAATTTAAAAAAAATTACCAAATCGGTTTTCCTAATAAGGGTTAGGTAGCATACCTAACCAATGGGCAGCTAAATTATTTGTCCAGTTAATCTCAATATTACAGACACTGCAGTACTTGTTTAATTTGGAAAGCTTAATAAAGTATTCACTTACCACACACACACAAAAATCTGGGCATATTTTTATAAAATTCTGACAAAAACTTATAGTAGCAGATAATATGCAGGGTATATTTAAGCCTTCTAATAAATCACAATAAAGAAACATAAGTAGATGGACCTAGAGTAGATGGTGAGTAAACACTGATCTTACAAGGAAAAATTGTTGCTCAGTCACTAAGTTGTGTCTGACTCTTTGTGACCTCACAGGCTGCAAAACACCAGGCTTCCCTGTCTTTCACTATCTTCTAGAGTGATGCCATACAGCCATCTCACACTCTGTTGCCCCCTTCTGCTCCTGCTCTCAATCTTTCCCAGCATCTTAAGTAAGTTAATATGAAATAATCAGTCTCATTTCAAGTACATATATGAAAATGCTGAGGATTTTAATGTGTTTAAGGAAAGCCTAACTAGTTCAGGTGTCATGAACAGAGATCTCTAATAGCATATCATTAGTAATGGAGCACTTTTAAATATAAATAGCTTTCAGGTGTGAAATGTAAATGACCATAGTTGAATCTTTAAGGAAGATAATAGTGTAGGGTTTGTGTATTTAATAAACAGCAGTGTATTTTTCATAGTAATTTGACAGCTTTAGCTACAAAATACCTCAGTTAAGTCTCTCTCTTACTAAGATGCTGGAGGATTGATCCCTCTTGAAAGAAAAGGCTTAGATTCTTTTACTTCTGGGGAATAAGACTAGGTTGAAAGTGAAATGCTTTCTGCAACCATCTTTCACAAGGTCAAATACTTCAAAATTTCACCTGTTAAATATCAATAGAATATTAAAATAAGTTCTGGAAACATATCAATATCAAATTTACTATTGCAGGAGACTCAGGTTTGATCTCTGGACCAGAAAGATCCTCCTGAGAAGGGAATGGCTACCCACTCCAGTATTCTTGCTGGAATAATCACATGGACAGAGGAGGCTGGTGGGCTATAGTCCATGGAGTTGCAAAGAGTTGGACACTGTTGAGTGACTAACACTTTGATACCAGCAGCCAAGCCACAGCTCTGTTTTAATCTAGGTTCATTTTGTGCACATACATACACCATGATGAAATAGAGGAATTTTGCCCATAATAGAATTCAGAAAAGAAGGGAGGAGACATTTTTTATATCATTTAGCAAGTGTTTATTAAGTACCTAAGGTAGAAAGATGTGCTAAGTGCTATGAATAATACAGATAAAAGAACAAACTTTTATTTTGGAAATATGACAAACTGGATTATTTGAACCAACCATCTCATTTAAAGTGCAACAAATAAAAATATTCCATAATGTATTTCTAAAATATCCTTTTACATGATTAAGAAAATTTCCAACAAAATATTTTTTAAAATCCATAGAGGAAATAGCACAAATGGTGTTTTTTGTACAGACAGTATTAAATTCCCCCCCCAAAGCTGAGAATTTTGACATTGCAAGATAAAGAGAGATATACATCAAAACTTTGGAACTCATTAAAGGCAGAAGAGTCTAGAGTGCATCACCTGCATACATAGCTGGATCTCCAAGGGGCTATACTTAAGTTTAAGGGTGAAGCAGAAATACATTTGACTTGCATCCATATTCAGCAATTGTGAGAGAGATAACGTGGTAATGGGCAAACAAAGGAAGAAAAGCTGTAAATATGAGTTATGCAGCCCCATGGCCTATATAACCTGCCAGACTTCCTTGTCCATGGTATTTTCCAGGCAAGAATACTGGCATAAGCTGCCATTTCCTTCTCTAGGAGGTCTTCTCAACCCAGGAATCAAACTCAAGTTAATTATATTAGCAGGCGGCCACAATGGAAGCCAGTTCATACAGATCTTTTCCTAAATACTTTATAATAGAAAATTGAAAAAGAGATGGGTCCTTATCCTGGAACACTATCTGTACTATTTTAAGAAACAATTTCAATAAAAATTTGAGCAATTTTTTTCTTAGGTAGAAATTGAAACACTGATTCAAAAATATACAGGAAAATACTTAGGACCATGAATAGCCAAGAAACTCTTAATAAATAATCTTGAAGTGAAAGGACTATTTCTTTTGGAATCCTGGAGGACAATCTGAAAGATATTTGAGGAATTATCTTTCTAATACAAAAATTAAGTATTTCTGGAACTCATGAAAGACAGACCAGTAGATCTAGGTTCAGATCTAAACTACACTGGTACTTACTGTATCACAGAACAGAGTAGTGTGATAGAGAAAGAGCAACTCTTTAAGTAATGTTGCTGGGTTAACAGGATGATCATATAAAAAATTTATGACAATTTACTCATAAGATACAATCAAATCAACTCTGTTGGATAAAAACTAAATTTAAACAGGTAAAATGCAAAGCTTGTCAAAAATACAATATGAGAACACTTTCATGGCCTTGAGGTAAACAGTGTATTAGTTAAGAAAGACAAAAAAATTTCCAAGGAGAAAATTGATAACTTGCAATATATTAATGTAAGAAACTGCAGTTAAGGGAAAGAAGAGATGAGACTATGGAGACCACTGGAAACTTTTCACTAGGTTGTATAAACTGATCCCCTCTTGATCACAATTAGAAAATCTAAAATCAATACTGAAAAATAATGAAAATTAAAGATATTGAGTCAAAACTTTAGAGATTCATCAAAATAACAAAGAAAATTGGGATGGAACCTAGAGGAAGAACAAAATCTAAGGAAATAAGTAAAATGTGTAGTGCAGTTTTCCCTCCAGGAATATTTGCTGCTATTAAACAGAAATTGAGACAATAAGAAAATGAGAAACCTTTTAGGAGACTCTCTGAATTAGTTCAAGGTCCATCATCCTGGACAAATGCAAGACTAGGGGCCAGGACTGGGATGATTTAATTTTAATGTGTGTATCCTAAGGTTTTTAGTAATTTTGGAGTTGGACAACTATCCAAAATAATCATTCATGATAGATGTTCTCATCTATTGTGATGAAAATATGGTTATAAGAAGAGTCTTGGCAAACTTTCTCAACAAGTCACGGGTAAAGATCATGCATTTTCCCCTTCTAGCTATCCTTAAGATGTTCTCTTTATCTTTGTATTTTATTGTTTTGAATTTTTTTCTAGTTGTGTTGCTGCTATTACAGTTGTTACTGATGTTCTCTTGTGTTTGCTGAGCTTTTTGTATCTAAGACTGAATGTCTTTTATTCCTTTTAGAAAGCTCCTACCATTGTTTTCTCAAATACTCTTCTACCACATTCTCTTTTCTTCTGCAATTCCAATTACACATGCAGTATTTCACAAGAAATCATTTCAGCCTTTGGAGTCTATACCCTGTTTGGGTTTTTTTGTTGTTGTTGTTTTTTGTGTGTTTGTGCTTTTTTAATTAAGTTTTCATTGGTATCTTCCATGATACTTTCCATTGACTATCTTCAAGTTTACTGATTATCTCCTCAGTTCACTTCAGTTCAATCGCTCAGTTGTGTCCGACTCTTGGTGACCCCATGAATCGCAGCACGCCAGGCCTCCCTGTCCATCACCATCTCCCGGAGTTCACTCAGACTTGCGTCCATCGAGTCAGTGATACCATCCAGCCATCTCATTCTCTGTCGTCCCCTTCTTCTCTTGCCCCCAATCCCTCCTGGCATCAAAGTCTTTTCCAATGAGTCAACTCTTCGCATGAGGTGGCCAAAGTACTGGAGTTTCAGCTTTAGCATCATTCCTTCTAAAGAAATCCCAGGGCTGATCTTCAGAATGGACTGGTTGGATCTCCTTGCAGTCCAAGGGACTCTCAGGAGTTTTCTCCAACACCACAGTTCAAAAGCATCAATTCTTCGGTGCTCAGCCTTCTTCACAGTCCAACTCTCACATCCATACCTAACTACTAGAAAAACAATAGCCTTGACTAGACAGATCTTAGTTGGCAAAGTAATGTCTCTGCTTTTGAATATGCTATCTAGGTTGGTCATAACTTTTCTTCCAAGAAGTAAGCATCTTTTAATTTCATGGCTACACTCACCAACTGCAGTGAATTTGGGGCCCAAAAAAAGTCTGACACTGTTTCCACTGTTTCCCTATCTATTTCCCTTGAAGTGATGGGACCGGATGCCATGATCGTTGTTTTCTGCATGTTGAGCTTTAAGCCAACTTTTTCACTCTCCTCTTTCACTTTCATCAAGAAGTTTTTGAGTTCCTGCCATAAGGGTGGTGTCATCTGCATATCTGAGATTATTGGTATCTTGATTCCAGCTTGTGTTTCTTCTAGTCCAGTGTTTCTCATGATGTACTCTGCTCAGTTATGTCTAATCTACTGATGAGTCTAGTAAATTCTTCATCTTTGTTACTATGTTTTTAACTTTTCACAGAACTTAAAATTTATATGGTCAAAGATTATGTGGAATTTACATTTAAATATAGCATGCTTTTCTCATTTAACAAAATGAAAAAAATCTTGTTTCAAGAAATGGAATTTTCTTTAAAAATAAATAGCTTATGAAGATTTTCTAGAAGGATGAACACTAGGTTGAAAGTTTCTGAAATGAAGAGCAATATCAGCCCAACTATAAGAACTGTAGTGAAAGAAATACCTTGCTGGGATGACGACCAGATGAGAAGTCACTCCTGTCCTTTTTAGGACACTTAACAGAAACTGAAGGTGAGTAGGGTTCATAGGTTAAAGGGCAAAAGCAATAGTGGAAAGTTGCATACGGACTATCTCTTCCCAACTGATGGTGTGGAATGATCAGGGTTAGGAGGGCTGTGGACACTCTGTCACTTCTCTACTTTTACTTCCCTCCCCACTCCACAAAAACTGTTATATCTGAAAGTGTACAGTGCTATTAATGTGTGCTGAACACATGCAATGAACAATCTCAAAAATATAACACTGCAGAACAGAGCCAAACAAAGTATATTTTATTTTCTATAAAATCAGATAAAATATCTATGCTTTTATAAGTCCTGGTAGTGTTAGCGCTGAGGGCTAATATTTAGAAATAATCGAAGGTGATAGAGCTCTTCTGTCGCCGATAATGTTCTATTTTTATAAAGACTCCTTTTACCTGGATTGATTCAGTTGATGAAGCTTCATTGAGTTTCAAACTAATGACACTTATGTACGTTTTTTGAAANAAAGTCTGACACTGTTTCCACTGTTTCCCTATCTATTTCCCTTGAAGTGATGGGACCGGATGCCATGATCGTTGTTTTCTGCATGTTGAGCTTTAAGCCAACTTTTTCACTCTCCTCTTTCACTTTCATCAAGAAGTTTTTGAGTTCCTGCCATAAGGGTGGTGTCATCTGCATATCTGAGATTATTGGTATCTTGATTCCAGCTTGTGTTTCTTCTAGTCCAGTGTTTCTCATGATGTACTCTGCTCAGTTATGTCTAATCTACTGATGAGTCTAGTAAATTCTTCATCTTTGTTACTATGTTTTTAACTTTTCACAGAACTTAAAATTTATATGGTCAAAGATTATGTGGAATTTACATTTAAATATAGCATGCTTTTCTCATTTAACAAAATGAAAAAAATCTTGTTTCAAGAAATGGAATTTTCTTTAAAAATAAATAGCTTATGAAGATTTTCTAGAAGGATGAACACTAGGTTGAAAGTTTCTGAAATGAAGAGCAATATCAGCCCAACTATAAGAACTGTAGTGAAAGAAATACCTTGCTGGGATGACGACCAGATGAGAAGTCACTCCTGTCCTTTTTAGGACACTTAACAGAAACTGAAGGTGAGTAGGGTTCATAGGTTAAAGGGCAAAAGCAATAGTGGAAAGTTGCATACGGACTATCTCTTCCCAACTGATGGTGTGGAATGATCAGGGTTAGGAGGGCTGTGGACACTCTGTCACTTCTCTACTTTTACTTCCCTCCCCACTCCACAAAAACTGTTATATCTGAAAGTGTACAGTGCTATTAATGTGTGCTGAACACATGCAATGAACAATCTCAAAAATATAACACTGCAGAACAGAGCCAAACAAAGTATATTTTCTTTTCTATAAAATCAGATAAAATATCTATGCTTTTATAAGTCCTGGTAGTGTTAGCGCTGAGGGCTAATATTTAGAAATAATCGAAGGTGATAGAGCTCTTCTGTCGCCGATAATGTTCTATTTTTATAAAGACTCCTTTTACCTGGATTGATTCAGTTGATGAAGCTTCATTGAGTTTCAAACTAATGACACTTATGTACGTTTTTTGAAAGTGTACCTTACTGTCTCTTATACACATCTAGATGTGTATAAGAGACAGCCTTAGAATGNCTTTTACCTGGATTGATTCAGTTGATGAAGCTTCATTGAGTTTCAAACTAATGACACTTATGTACGTTTTTTGAAAGTGTACCTTAATATTATATTAAAACACAAAAATATATCATAATCAGGAACATTCAGCTCATTGATTTATACATTTTTTAATATATACCTATAACAATTTTATATTTCACACTGTGATAAAGTTAGAGGACTGCAGATAAAATCAATTAATTTTGAAAATGTTCATAAAAACATTATGCTTAATAACTAATTATAGCTATTTTAAGTATGCTTTTTGCAATACATTTTTTAAAGACAAATGTGTTATTTTGGCTAGAGGTTGAATATCTTTTAGACTAGTAAGGCTATGTTAATGCCTACTAGAACTTCAATAAGAAGATGATAGTTATTAGAGTGGTAGATCAAGTTGACATTAGGAATTTGAAACTGCTCTGAAAATTTATAAACTTGCCTTATTAAATATCTAACTTACAGATCTTTTTCTATAATGTTATAGTATAAAAATAGAAGAAATACCAGCTTTGTCATTGCATAAAAGTTTATTTTTGGTTAGTTACTGCTGGACCACCCCATGTTTTTGACATTAAGTCACATCACTTTTCAAGCAGTTCTAGGAATTAAAGAAACTATTATTTATAAAAACATGAGTAATTTCAAGTGCTTAAAATTATAATTGCTTGTCAAGTAGATGAGAATATTTTAGAACATTGGCCATTATATGCTCAGCTGTTATAGCTATAATATTAAAATATTTATTATTATATAACCTTATGATAATTTAGGAAGTGTTGGGATTCTTTTTCTATCCATAACTGGAAATGATTCCAGCAATTGTGACCACAAAATGTACGTGGAACAGAATTATGTATTAACTATTATAAGTAGTGATTTAAAAAGAAAATGGGTAGTTATTTTATATAAATATACTACTTTTATCTTTTTGAATGCAATATAAATGTTTAGTTATAATTTATTCATTTAAAGTAAAGTAATGCTAAAAATTCTCCAAGTCAGGCTTCAGCAATATGTAAACCATGAACTCCCAGATGTCCAAGCTTGTTTTAGAAAAGGCAGAGGAACCAGAGATCAACGGGCCAACATCCGCTGGATCATTGAAAAAGCAAGAGAGTTCCAGAAAAATATATTTTTCTGCTTTATTAACTATGCCAAAGCCTTTGACTGTGTGGATCACAGTAAACTGTGGAAAATTCTTCAAGAGATGGGAATACATTGGTGATGGACAAGGAGGCCTGGTGTGCTGTGATTCATGGGGTCACAAAGAGTTGGACACGACTGAGCAACTGAACTGAATTGAAAGATGGTTCTGGCCAGACAGTAAATATGCATTTTGGTTTTCATCTACTTTTAAAATATCAACAAATTGATTGGATTAATTGGTTATATTCTAAAATTCTTTGTTAGGTCTGTTTTGTACACTTTGAAAAAATTCAGAATGTTTTAAAACAAAAGTTTGAGATTCTATTATCACTAATGTTTAAAAGAATAAAACAGTGAAAATGCTAGATTAATCTTAAAAAGTGTAAGCATTTTACTGAAATTAAATGTACTGATGAGACAACTAATGAAAAATTTATCCTATCTCAGGATTTTATAAGAAATCTGAAGTTACTTTATACAATGAATTAGTTCAGTTCAGTTCAGTTCAGTTCAGTCACTCAGTCATGTCCTGTTCTTTGCGACCCCATGAATTGCATCTTGCCAGGCCTCCCTGTCCGTCACCATCTCCCAGAGTTCACTCAGACTCACATCCATTGAGTCAGTGATGCCATCCAGCCATCTCATCCTCTGTTATCTCCTTTTCCTCCTGCCCCCAATCCCTCCCAGCATCAGAGTCTTTTCCAATGAGTCAACTCTTTGCATGAGTTTGTCAAAATACTGGAGTTTCAGCTTTAGCATCATTCCTTCCGAAGAACACACAAAGTTGACCTACAATGAATAAGAGCTATTATTTTGTTTGCAAAGTTTCAGGCAAGTATGGCCCTATATGGAAAAGAAATAAACAAAAGTTAAGGAATCAGAGAAAAAAATTTAATTATTTATAAAAACAACTGCTTCCTAATTACCCTTTTTCCTAATTACCCAATTTTATGTTTTTCTTTATAAAATTTATTTTCCCACTTTTGAACAGATTATAAATAACATTTTTATTAGTTTTGTTAACAGGAAACTTAGAAAGTATAAATTCAATGCATTATTTACTTTAATAATATAAGTATAGCAGCAAGTTTATATATTTGATTAGTAGAAATTAACAATCAAATCAATATAAGATGAAAGTTCTAATATGTCTAAATGTCAGTTATTAAACAGTTAAGACTATCTTATTTACTCTATAATGGCAACATCATATTATTCAAATATAATCATGAATTGGATGCTTAATTTCCAAAAAGCCTTGCTAGTGACTCTACCTTTAAATTATTAATTGAAATCTTATATAGGTTTACTATCAAAAGTTGCCAAAATTATAAGCTTTAAAATATACAAATAATCACTGATACATATGTCTATATGAATTTTATCTCCTTAAGATAAACCTTTTTTCCCTGGGTTTGTCAAAAATTTCAGTAGCAGAATTCATTTAACATGGTTCATCATAAACTTAAAATGAAACTTCTGGAGGAATAGAGAAAGGATAACCATTGAAGAAGAATCTTAGTTTTTCAAATTTGTTATTCCCCTGCAGTCTTAAACATTTTGACCTTCACAACATGATATAAATCCCATCTGTTTACCAAAATGTTTACTTTAAAGTGATAATTTAAAGTGAGTGGTTTTTTCATAGTTACTTATATTGATGAGGAAATTTTGTCATTAATTTGATTTGAGGGAAAATGCTATATAAAATGATAAATTAAAAAAAAAACATAATTATCTATATTTTAAGAATTGGAACCAGCCTTTATAAGAATAGATACATGCAAAGGTGTTTTTAAAATATGTCAGAAAATCACTTGTATCTTTTTTATTCAAATATTGTCTTGGTTTTTAATTTTATAAATTATCTTGGATAAGTTAATTTCAATCATATGAATTTAGAGTTGAGGGAATAAAAATACAAGAACATAAAGATCTCACTAGTGGTTCACTTGTGCTTGGAATCAAATATTTTACCAAAGATTTCTGAAATTTCAGATTAAAGTAAATTGAAACAAATTTAGGTTGGCAAATGACTCAAGATAATGGATGGAAGTGGAAACAAAATTTAGCTAAGAAAATTAATTATTCATTTATGCATTTATGCTATTAATTATTGAGCAATATGAAGCCAAAGGATGAATATACCATATAACAGGCAGTGAAGGACTTAAAATTCCAGTAAAAAGAGTTTAAATATTTCAGAAATCATTCTGATATTAAAAAATAATTCAATTTAGGAAATATTTAGTGAGTCTTAATTTTGAGCCAGCAACTATGCTATGCATGGTTTTTGTTTTAAGAAACAAGAAGACTGTGTGTTATTAAAAAATGTGTTTAAAATAGTGAATATTGATTCTGATGGTACTGATAAAAAGTTTTCACAGAAAGAATTTCATTCAGAACTATAAAGATGTGAAATACATGTGAAGATAATAATAAATGGAATGCAAACCAGTCTAAATGAGATAGAATATCCATTGAGCATGTGAGCTGAAGTGAAGCAAAGGCTAGGTAGTTGGAAAAATGTTTAATATGAAGCTCCCAAATAATCCTGGGAAAGAAAGATAAGCCTATAAATCAGTGGAATGGAATAGAGAGCCTTGAAATATACCTACACATCTGGCAATAGATTTTCAACACTACTATGGTATTTCATCGAAGAAAGGATGGTCTTTTCAGCAAGTAGTGCTGGCAAATAAATATTTTCATACAGGTAGAAGCAGAAGCAGAAGAATGAATCTCGAGCCTTGTGTGCACCACATGCAAAATTTAACTCATAATGATGATAGACCAAAAAGTAAGAACCAAGCAATAAAATTTGTAGAAAAAGAGGGGAACAAAAATCTTGTGACCTTAAGTTAAATAAGGACACAAAAATGTTAAACCATTAAAAAAGGGAAAAGAAGAAAAAAACAGAGGTTGTCAGGCTTTATAAAAAGTAAGAATATCTGCTCTGTAAAAGATGTTGTTAGAGGAAGGAAGAAACAAGGCAAAGACTAAAAGAAAATAGTTGCAAATTATATATCAAATTAGAAGGTTGTTTCTAAAATAAGAAACTCAAATTTGACAAGAAGAAAGTGAAATAAATTTTAAAATATACAAAAGCGTATAGCAGACACTGTACCAAAGAAGATAAACATGAACCAAGTAAACACCTAAAAATATGCTCAGTATCATTTGTATCGAGGATAATGCAAATTGAAATCATAATAAAATATCACTTCACTTTAGAATTATTAAAACTAAGAAGGGTGACCCTATCAAGTGTTGATCAAGATGTATACCAACCAGAACATTCATACACTGTTTCTGGAAATATAAAATTGGAAAAGAGTTGATCAATTTTATTAAGCATTAAATGCATATTAAATTTTTCCATAGCTATGTATTTGCCCTAAAGAAATTAAACTACATGATCACGTAAACTCACACGAAGAACTATTCGTGAAAGTTTTATCTTCATTAACAAAAATGGAAACAATCTAAATTTGTATCAGCAAATGAATGATCAAGTAAACATTTTATATGTTTATGTAGAATATTACTTTACAGTGGAAAAGACTGACCAATTTGTATACATAATAACATAGATGGATATAAATTTATGGTATGTAAAATAAATCATATTTTTAAAATACTGTATCATTTCATTTCTATAGATACAGAAAAAGCAAACTAATCGGTAGTGAAAGAAAACAAATCATAAACTGTAGCCTGCCAGGCTCCTCTGTCCATGGGATTCTCCAGCCAAAAATACTTGAGTGGCTTGACATTTCTTTCTTCAGAAGATGTTCCCAATTCATGGATGGAACCTTGGTCTCCTGTGTTTCATGCACTGCAGGTGGATTCTTTACCCACTGAGCCACCTGGGGAGTCCACATTTAGATGTAGTAATACTCATAAAGAATCTTTAGTTTACACAAAGTATTACACAAAGCAGTGTTACACAAAGGACAGATATTAGCAACAGTTCCTTGTGATAAAACCAAGAAGAAGCACATATATCTATTTTTTGTCCAATATATATATTTATATCCAATTATAATGACATTCAAATTTGGAAGTTCTAGAAAGTCTTTTGATGAAAGTAAAAGAGGAGAGTGAAAAAGTTGGCTTAAAGCTCAACATTCAGAAAACTCAGATCAAGGCACCTGGTCCCATCACTTCTTGGGAAATAGATGGGGAAACAGTGGAAAGTGTCAGACTTTATTTTTTGGGGCTCCAGAATTACTGCAGATGGTGACTGCAGCCAGGAAATAAAAGAAACACTCCTTGGAAGGAAAGTAATGACCAACCTAGATAGCCTATTAAAAAGCAGAGACATTACTTTGCCAACAAAGGTCCGTCTAGTCAAGGCTATGGTTTTTCCAGTGGTCATGTATGGATGTGAGAGTTGGACTGTGAAGAAAGCTGAGCACCAAAGAATTGATGCTTTTGAACTGTGGTGTTGGAGAAGACTCTTGAGAGTCCCTTGGACTACAAGAAGATCCAACCAGACCTTTCTAAGGAAGATCAGTCCTGAGTGTTCATTGGAAGAACTGATGTTAAAGCTGAAACTCCAGTACTTTGGCCACCTGATGTGAAGAGCTGACTCATTGGAGAAGACCCTGCTGCTGGGAGGGATTGGGGGCAGGAGGAGAAGGAGATAATAGAGGATGAGATGGCTGGATGACATCACCCACTCGATGGACATGAGTTTGAATAATCTCCAGGAGTTGGTGATGGACAGGGAGGCCTGACGTGCTACAGTCCATGGGCTCACAAAGAGTGGGACATGACTGAGNAGGAGATAATAGAGGATGAGATGGCTGGATGACATCACCCACTCTATGGACATGAGTCTGGGTAAACTCCGGGAATCGGTGATGGACAGGAAGGCCTGGCGTGCTGCAATTCATGGGGTCGCAAAGAGTCTGACATGACTGAGCAACTGAACTGAACTAAGATTTTTTTTTTAAGAATCAGGGAATAGTTTCCCATGAAACTGTCTTTAGAAAAATGATAAAATGTATTAAAATAAATGGTAATTTAGTAAATCATCTCAAAAATCTGATTAAGAGCATCAATACAACTAAAATTAGACTTTCCAGGTGGATCAGTGGAAAAGAAATCACCTGCAATGCATGGGACACAGGAGAAGAAGTTTTGATCCCTGAGTTGGGAAGATCCTCTGGAGAAGAGAATGGTAACCCACTCCAGTATTCTTTCCTGGAGAATCCCATGGACAGAGGAGTCTGGCACGCTACAGATTGTGGGGTCACAAAGAGATGCAACTGAGGTGACTAAGCATGCACAACTAGATATACAAATAAAATGCAATCAAACAATGGACTGGGGTGATTAATCAGAATGTAAATATTGTATAAATTATTCATGTAAAAAGTATATAAATAACAAGAAATGCCACAAAAAGACAATAAATCAGATAAGTTCTTTGCCATCTGTGCCAAGTTGTCACTGATTATATGTAAAGAAATTTTGAGGTAAATGTATTTTTAGTACAAACTAATAAACAATAGGTTTTTCAGTTTATATATACACACAGATATGGTCTTCCCAGGTGGCACTAGCAGTAAAGAATATACCTTCCAATACAAGAGACATAAGAGACATGGGTTCAATCTCAGGCTTGGGAAGATCCCCTGGAGGAGAGCATGGCATCTCACTCCAATATTTTTCCTGAACAATCACAGGGACAGAGGAGCCTAGTGAGCTAATGTTTACAGGGTCGCAAAGAGTCAGACACGACTGAAGCACATTAGCACGCACACACACACAGATATGGAGATGAAGGAAGTGAGGAGGAAAGAACAGGATATCCACTAATTTAACCAAGCTCATAGCTTAATAATAAGAGGTATTGTCAAAAGATATATCAGACAGAGAGTACTGCAGAAAGTTAAAATTAAAAAGGTAATCACTACAACAAAAATTCAAATATTTTTAGTAAAAAAATACACATAAACATAAATGAAAGAAAATGGATTCTACAGGAAAATATACATAAAAATCTCATTAACAAATAGAAAATAAATTTAATTTTTACTGAAATGAAAATATGTCACAGAAGAATCTTAAATTTATGCTATTTTTAGGAGACAGACCTAAAATGTGTATTAAGATTAACAATTAATGGAAGGGGCAAGCATATGGCAAGTAAATGCTAATTAAAAGAAAGCATGTGTTGATAACATGACTCAGCCATTTTTGAATTCATATCCACAGCATAAGATAAAACAGAGAAGAACTTTTATAATGCTAAAAGTTTTATTTCATAATGAAAATGTAAATGCTATGAATATTTATGCACACAAAGAAATACACAAGCACATTTTTTAAAGAGATTATAAACCAGAAGAAAAATACAGTCAACAAAAATTTACTTGCAAGACCAAATAAAAAGTACAATAAAAAACTATTTGGCTATATCAAGTAAAAAAAAGAATGAGAGTTAATTGTTAACTCTCCCACCATTGGCCTCCTCTAAAGGTTTACATAAACCTAATATTTGCCATTCCTGTGCTTGGATATTTCATGTTAATCATCTAGTGGAATTTATGCCTCAAACCCTTGAAAGTGCAAAGGGAAGGACAGGACTTTTCCACAAACATAAATATTGTCCTGATTAGCTCTGCCACTAATTGTTGCTTTGTATAGCTCCGAGGAATAGTCTCCCAAATGATTTACCACGAATGAATTTAGTATCTCCACAACCTTGAAACCTGAGCTGGATACATAGGCCTCAGCAAAGCTTATTGCTATTGAATGATGATGTCTATTTAAACTGAGAATGACTGTTGCATCTCAAGTGTCAAAGTGTAAATGCAAAACTTCACAGTGAGGAGCCAGTTTTCCTTTCTTGAGTTTGAAATACTATACTCTTAGATCCTTGTATGATGCCTTACAGTGAGTGGTGGATCTGCAAACTTCTTGCTGATTCTCTATCAGTTTGCCTTTGTGAATTCTACTCCAGTGTTTGTGTATATGCTGCTACTAAGTTGTTGCAGTCACGTCTGACTGTGTGACCCCATGGACTGCAGCCTACCAGGCTCCTCCGTCTATGGGATTTTCCAGGCAAGAGTACTGGAGTGGGTTGCCATTACCGTCTCTGGTGTATATGCTACTTGCATAATTTCTTTACAATGCAGACTGAATGTTTGATAATGAAAAAAATATGGTGAAAGTAATCTGATACACAAAAGATGGCTAACAAACACATGAAAAGATGCTCAACGTCACTCATTATCAGAGAAATGCAAATCAAGACCACAATGAGATACCACTTCACACCAGTCAGAATGGCTGCGATCCAAAAGTCTGCAAGCAATAAATGCTGGAGAGGGTGTGGAGAAAAGGGAACCCTTTTACACTGTTGGTGGGAATGCAAACTAGTACAGCCACTATGGAGAACAGTGTGGAGATTCCTTAAGAAATTGCAAATAGAACTGCCTTATGACCCAGCAATCCCATTGCTGGGCATACACACCGAGGAAACCAGAATAGAAAGAGACACATGTACCCCAATGTTCATTGCAGCACTGTTTATAATAGCCAGGACATGGAAACAACCTAGATGTCCATCAGCGGATGAATGGATAAGAAAGCTGTGGTATATATACACAATGGAGTATTACTCAGCCATTAA
>SJYX01002573.1:282003-346373 GCA_006410675.1 Oreotragus oreotragus
AACTCCAGTACTTTGGCCACCTCATGCTGAGAGTTGACTCACTGGAAAAGACTTTGATGCTGGGCGGGATTGGGGGCAGGAGGAGAAGGGGACGACAGAGGATGAGATGGCTGGATGGCATCACTGACTCAATGGACGTGAGTCTGAGGGAACTCTGGGAGTTGGTGAAGGACAAGGAGGCCTGGCGTTCTGTGATTCATAGAGTCGCAAAGAGTTGGACACGACTGAACGACTGAACTGATCTAATCTTTAAAAATTGAAAATAATACAATAAATTGATAACATATTTTTTAAAATAATTCTATAATATAACATTTTTGAATACTATAGCAAACATCTTAAATACTAATAAACATAAAATGTATATTGAGAGGATTTTTTATTTTTATTTATTTTGCTAAGTCGCTTCAATCATGTCCGACTCTGTGCTACCCCAGAGACCACAGCCCATCAGTCTCCCCTGTCCCTGGGATTCTCAAGGCAAAAACACTGGAGTGGGTTGCCATTTCCTTCTCCAGTGCATGAAAGTGAAAAGTGAAAGTGAAGTCGCTCAGTCACGTCGGACTCTGCGAACCCATGGACTGCAGCTTACCAGGCTCCTCTGTCCATGGGATTTTCCAGGCAAGAGTACTGGAGTGGGGTGCCATTGCCTTCTCCGATATATAGAGGATTAGACATGATGATTGATTAGGTTTTATTTAAGGGATACAAGTATATTTCTGCATTAGGAAAGTTACTAAGGCAGACCATCACTTCAAAATCATGGGACAAAAGTGATATGGTTATCTCTGAATATCCAGACAGATTTTTTTTTTAATCTAAAGTGAAAGTGAAAGTGAAGTTGTTCAGTCGTGTCTGACTCTTGCCACCCCGTGGACTGCAGCCCACCAGGTTCCTCCGTCCATGGGATTCTCCAGGCAAGAATACTGGAGTGGGTAGTCATTTCCTTCTCCAGGGGATCTTCCCGACCCAGCAATGGAAACCAGGTCTTCCTCATAGCAGTCAGATGCTTTAACTTCTGAGCCACCAGGAAACCTTTTTAATCTAAAGATCTTCTTAATTTTTAAATTTCAACAATTAAAAAAATGGTTACACTTTTATTTTTTTTTATTTTTTTTTGTATTTATTTATTTTTTTACACGAACTCCCAAACATGAACTGATCTCCTCTATTTGTTACTGATCCTTTCGAGTGGGCCCCAAAAGAGTCCTCATGCCCAGTGTCACTTACACCAACAAAGGTACAAACTTCACTTCTGAGTTTGTTTCAGAAGCAAATTAAAGTTGTATTCTTTGATCAAAGAATGAAGTGTGAACTCATGCTCTAAAGTAGACAATATCCCTAACAGGCCGTTGACTGTTGTGCTATACAGGGTGCTTTACAGGGTTCTTTTTAGTAGGGAAGTGTAGTGGAGTCCTTGCCAGTTGGACACAGCTGTGTTGTACTCAGCACATCAGATCAAGGTGCTGGGTAAAAGCATCTCTGCACATGGCCCACCAGCACTATCCTGAATCAAGGTGTATTCAGCACTTCATATTGGTTTGCCAAGTTGAGGTACTGGACACAGTGGTTCTGGGCTGAGAATGTGTTAGGTGCAAAGCAGCTGCACATAAGCCTGTAAAGATTAGTGAAACTATTAATAGACTGAGTACTAAAGAAGAAGTTAACCTTATCTTATCATCTATATCCCATCTTACCTCTTTTAGGGACACCAATGGTCTTTGCACGTGACATATTTATCTCACCAAAAGACAACATTATGCATAATATGAAGTTCTCTATATTATATGTAAAGAATTCCTAGAAAATTTTAAATCAAAAAGAGCAAAATACCTAAGAAAAGCAGCTAAAGAATAAAGAATCCACAAAATGGAATCAGTAGATGCTGATAACCCATACTAGTTACAGAGATAACTCCAACTCACAAATAGATGTGATTAGCCACAGTGAAATGAGATAGAAAAATGAATATGTGGTGTTTAAAATTATATGAATTTATAATCACCCATTTCAACATTTCCTCCCACCGAAGTCAGATACAGTTTTTCTAAGACTTTATTGCCTCCCAAAATGTTATATAATGTAAGAGTTATAATGTTTCCAGTCTACTTTCTCAGAATGTAAGGTCCATGATGACAAGGTTTGTTTGTTTTTTTTTTTTGCCTGCTTTACTTACAAATATGGTACAATTGTTCAAAAAAAATATTTGCAAATACAGCTGAATAGGCTACAAACAAAAATCTCAAGATGATAAGGGAGACTATTTTTATTAAGGTAAATGAACCTCAAGTTGGACACATCTATGATAATTAATTTATAAAGCTATTTAAAAAAATAATTATGATCTATTCTGTAAGATGTAAATAGACAACCTAAAAATAATAACTTTACCTTTAAATTTTCTTGCAGGAGTCTCTGAAATGGCATTTTGAAAATAAAAGATATTATTTGCTTATTGTTAAGGAGGAAAATACCAGTCTTAAGTTCTCTCTTGTGCAAGTTAAATTACCTCACATCTAGAGAATATTAAGGCATCATTCTTGCTGGTTAGATATCTTCATGTTATATGTATTTCATATCTCTCTATCCCTGCACCTCTAATTAGTTAAAAAAAAAANTCACCAAAAGACAACATTATGCATAATATGAAGTTCTCTATATTATATGTAAAGAATTCCTAGAAAATTTTAAATCAAAAAGAGCAAAATACCTAAGAAAAGCAGCTAAAGAATAAAGAATCCACAAAATGGAATCAGTAGATGCTGATAACCCATACTAGTTACAGAGATAACTCCAACT
Source organism: Oreotragus oreotragus (assembly GCA_006410675.1). Taxonomy (NCBI): domain Eukaryota; kingdom Metazoa; phylum Chordata; class Mammalia; order Artiodactyla; family Bovidae; genus Oreotragus; species Oreotragus oreotragus. Next base: position 284,803 of record SJYX01002573.1, read on the forward strand.
CACAAATAGATGTGATTAGCCACAGTGAAATGAGATAGAAAAATGAATATGTGGTGTTTAAAATTATATGAATTTATAATCACCCATTTCAACATTTCCTCCCACCGAAGTCAGATACAGTTTTTCTAAGACTTTATTGCCTCCCAAAATGTTATATAATGTAAGAGTTATAATGTTTCCAGTCTACTTTCTCAGAATGTAAGGTCCATGATGACAAGGTTTGTTTGTTTTTTTTTTTTGCCTGCTTTACTTACAAATATGGTACAATTGTTCAAAAAAAATATTTGCAAATACAGCTGAATAGGCTACAAACAAAAATCTCAAGATGATAAGGGAGACTATTTTTATTAAGGTAAATGAACCTCAAGTTGGACACATCTATGATAATTAATTTATAAAGCTATTTAAAAAAATAATTATGATCTATTCTGTAAGATGTAAATAGACAACCTAAAAATAATAACTTTACCTTTAAATTTTCTTGCAGGAGTCTCTGAAATGGCATTTTGAAAATAAAAGATATTATTTGCTTATTGTTAAGGAGGAAAATACCAGTCTTAAGTTCTCTCTTGTGCAAGTTAAATTACCTCACATCTAGAGAATATTAAGGCATCATTCTTGCTGGTTAGATATCTTCATGTTATATGTATTTCATATCTCTCTATCCCTGCACCTCTAATTAGTTAAAAAAAAACTGCAGTATTTATCTTTAAACATAACTTTTGTTTCTCTTTAGTATTTCTATTATTAGAATTTTTTTATTATTTCACACTATGACATAATAATTTTATATCCACTCTTTTATTTTCATTTTCTTTTTGTAGGGTATCAAATGCTTATGGGCTAACAACAACAAAAAATAGCACTTTGCCTTCATACTGCTCAGTTCAGTCACTCAGTCACTTAGTGCAATGTCCAACTCTTTGTGACCTCATGGACTGCAGCACGCCAGGCTTCCCAGTCCATCAGCAACTTCTGGAAATTACTCAAACTTATATCTATCGAGTCAGTGATGCCATCCAGTCATCTCATTTTCTGTCATCCTCTTTTCCTCTCACATTCAATCTTTCCCACCATCAGGGTCTTTTCTAGTGAGTCAGTTCTTCACATCAAATGGGCAAAGTATTGAAGTTTCAGCTTCAGCATCAGTTCTTCCAATGAATATTCAGGACTGATTTCCTTTAGGATAGACTGCTTGGATCTCCTTGTAGTCCAAGGGACTCTCAAGAGCTTTCTTCAACACCACAGTTCAAAAGCATCCTAAAAGATGATTCTGTGAAATTGCTGCACTCACTATGCCAGAAAATTTGGAAAACTCTTCAGTGGCCACAGGACTGGAAAAGGTCAGTTTGCATTCCAATTCCCATAAAAGGCAACCCTAAATAATGCACAAACTACTACCACACAATTGCACTCATCTCACATGATAGTAATATAACGCTCAAAATTCTCCAAGCCAGGCTTCAAACAGCATGTGAACGATGAAATTCCAGAGGTTAAAATCGGATTTAGAAAAGGCAGAGGAACAAGAAATCAAATTGCCAACATTTGTTCAGTTCAGTTCAGTTGCTCAGTTGTGTCCAACTCTTTGCGACCCCATGAATTGCAGCACGCCAGGCCTCCCTATCCATCACCAACTCCCAGAGTTCACTCAGACTCACATCCATCAAGTCGGTAATGCCATCCAGCCATCTCATCCTCTGTCGTCCCCTTCTCCTCCTGCCCCCAATCCCTCCCAGCATCAGAGTCTTTTCCAATGAGTCAACTCTTCGCATGAGGTGGCCAAAGTACTGGAGTTTCAGCTTTAGCATCATTCCTTCCAAAGAAATCCCAGGGCTGATCTGCTTCAGAATGGACTGGTTGGATCTCCTTGCAGTCCAAGGGACTCTCAAGAGTCTTCTCCAACACCACAGTTCAAAAGTATCAATTCTTCAGCACTCAGCCTTCTTCACAGTCCAACTCTCACATCCATACATGACTACTGGAAAAACCATAGCCCTGAATCATTGAAAAGGCAAGAGAGTTCCAAAAAAACTTCTGCTTCTGCTATTTACTACGTCAAAGCCTTTGACTCTGTGGATCTTCCAAAGATGGCAATGCCAGACCATCTGACCTGAGAAATCTGTATGCAGGTCAAAAAGCAACAGTTAGAAATGGACATGGAACAACAGACAGGTTCCAAGTTGGGAAAAGAGTATGTCAAGGTTGTGTACTGTCACTCTGCTTATTTAACTTACATGCAAAGAACATCATGCGAAATGACGGGCTGGATGAAGTATAAGATGGAATCAAGGTTACCAGGAGAAATATCAATAATCTCAGATATTCAGATGACACCACTCTTATGGCAGAAAGTGAAGAGGAACTAAAAAGCCTCTTGATGAAAGTGAATGAGGAGAGTGAAAAAGTTTGCTTAAAACTCAACATTCAGAAAACTAAGATCATGGAATTCAGTCCCAATCGCTTCATGGCAAATAGATGGGGAAACAATGGAAACAGTGATAACTTTATTTTGTGGGGCTACCAAATCTCTGTAGATGGTGACTGCAGCTATAAAGTTAAAAGATGCTTGCTCCTTGGAAGGAAAGCTATGATCAACCTAGACAGTGTATTAAAAAGCAGAGAAATTACTTTGCCAACAAATGTCTGTCTAGTCAAAGCAATGATTTTTCCAATATTCATGTATGGATGTTAGTTTGGGCTATAAAGAAAGCTGAGCACTGAAGAACTGATGCTTCATACTGTGAGATCTGTATATTAAAAAAAATTTTTTTTTCTAAATGAGATTCACAGAGAAATAGGCATATTTTATTTTCTACATTAATGCCTACAGAGAATGTGTGCTTTTTTCAGATGCAATTGTACATTCAACTTTAGACAATTTTATTCACAAAGAAGTCCTGTTAGTTTTATTTTTCTGCCATCCTAAAAACATTACATTAAAAAGATTTCTCTTTATGATATTTTTCTATGAACCTTTGTTCAGAAAACACTGCATACCACCACTTGTCCCTGTTTCACATAGTAACTCATAGTGTCTTTTAATTTTAAAATGTCAATTTACATATTTTTTGAAGCACAAAAAAAAATAAAATGACAATTTAAATATATGTCAAATTAAGCAATGTTTTTACTTGTAATAATAAGAAATACTTTAAGATAAAAGTGAAACTGAATTTGTTGAAATAAAAACAAGACACTTATGTATTAAATATTACTTTAACTTTATTTTGTTAAATAGAAAGCGGTAAAAGCCATTAAATTAAGTTTTATTTTAATTCTATATAGAGAAAGTCAGGAAATTAAGATGATAAGTTTAATTTTTAAATTACTATTTTAAATAAAATTAAAAGTGTCATAGCAAAAATAGTATTTAAAAAGCAGATAGCAGAAATACAATTATGATTGTATAGAATGATGGATATAGGTTAATTAATCCACTTATGCTTTTTATTTTATACTTCTGTGTGAGTCTCAACTGAGGACCAGAAGAACATTTAACAAAATGTTGGAGAAAATGCACACTGCGGATAACAAATGAAATCATTAATATTTTAAATTTAGAATATTTGGGCTTCCCTGGTGGCTCAGAGGTTAAAGTGTCTGCCTGCATTGCAGGAGACCTGGGTTCGATCCCTGGGTTGGGAAGATGCCCTGGAGAAGGAAATGGCAACCCACTCCAGTATTCTTGCCTGGAGAATCCCATGGACGGAGGAGCCTGAGAGGCTACAGTCCACGGGGTCACAAAGAGTCGGACATAACCTGTCTCTTATACACATCTAGATGTGTATAAGAGACAGGAACACATGCGAGCATGGTGTGTGCTGGGGGAAACAGGGGTGGGGTGGGGAGATGCAAATATAGGCAGTTATCCACATGAGAAGTACAAGTGATGATTCCTACTGCTTGTACATGCAAAGAAAGATGTACAGTGACATCATTCACTCATGTAATTCTTTCTGCATAAATCAAATGTTTTTTTATTCATCTCTTCTTGTCTCAAGTCTATCCATTCAAGGGCCAGCTACAGATGCCACGTCTGCTTTGAAGTGTTCCATGATGCCCAAAGCTGAATGAAACTCATCCCCTGTTTGTGCTCCCATTGGTTTGCTTCCCTTTTACACATCTACCACAGCACTGACAATACTCTCTTTTATGACTGGAGTCATTTAAGTATGTGCTTTTTCCTCCCTCTATTCCACCATGAATTCCTTGAGGGCAGGGGCCTCTTTCTCATTGCTATAGCTCCTACAAAACCTCGACCAGTGCTCACCACCGTACAAGGCTCTGGGACAGTGCTGACTCAGTGGCACTGGCCTAAGAGCATGGACTATTGCCTAGCTTACCTGAAGGAGCATTTGTTCTCTTTCTTTTCTTGCTTGACTCCCCTCCATTCTCAATGAGGCCTTCTGTGACCAGAGGGCCACTGGCACTACCAAACTGCAGGGGCTCGTTGTTGTTGGCAGGGTCAAAGGGCAGCTGGTTCAACCCTAAAGAAGAAAAAGAAAGCCAAAATCCAGACTCCATTAAGGACTGGGATGTCTCTAGGTTTTATTGTATGAGCCGCTAGAGGGAAACTGTCTATCTTAAAAGCTCGGCAGTAACAGGCGAATTCCTTAAAGCCAATTAGTTGCCCTCTGCCATTTTTACAGATCTTATTGATAAGTACAGAATTAAAATATAGTGTTTTATAAGACTCTGTCTTTTGTAAGAGCTGCAGCTTTGTCATTTGTAAGATCCTTCCTGTTTCTTGGAAATTAACGTTTATGACCATAAATAACAAAATGGCTATCACCTCCCTGAAAGAGATAGTGCTGTGTGCTAAGTTGCTTCAGTCATGTCCAACTCTTTGTGAGCCTATGGACTGTAGCCCCTCCAGGCTCCTCCACCCATGGGATTCTCCAGGCAAGAATACTGGATTGGATTGCCATTTCCTTCTCCAGGGGATCTTCCTGACCCAGAGATTGAACCCACGTCTCTTACATCTCCTGCAGTAGGAGGCAGGTTCTTTACCACTAGCACCACCTGGGAAGCCTAAAGAGCTAGGACCCTCTTTAAATATGGCTATGGATGGACCTACTCTTTCTTTGAAAAGTTTGGTCACATATTTTTTAGATTATCTCTTGACATTCTTTTTCTTTCTTTCATTGCAAGGATTGTTGAATTGATGCAGATGTAACATTAGACTGTGTGTGTGTGTGCTTAGTCACTCAGTTGTGTCTGACTCTATGCAACCCCCTGGATTGTGGCCCACCTATCCTGGTGTTAAAGTCACTACCAACAATAATATAAGGATTTCCAAAAAAGAAGACTATAAGCAAACCAGAAAACAAAACAAAGATATAAAACTTGCAAGGGACAGTTATTTAGTAGTTGGAATGATTGGAAATTACAACCCAGGTTTGGGTAGTATTAATCCCATCCTCTTCAAATGATCTCAGAGTATGGTCACTTTACTAGTCGCTACTGCACAATATAAAATGGCAAAAGGTATTTTTTATTCCCAAGTCTTATATGTTTCAGTCAGGGGTGAACAGAGATAGTTTCTTACTCCTCTGGCAGCAGCACCTGGAATTTAAAGTGTTTCAATTAAAGCTTCATGAAATGTGGAATCAAGAGCTTTGTTAAAAATTCAAAGTTAGGTGATCTTTCCTAAGTCTTTTATCTACTAGTCCTCTAATCCTATCAAAAGAGGAATCAAGTTGGATTGCCATGGCTCACTCTTTAACTCTCAATTTTCTATAGCCCACAGCTCTACAATTTTTAAGGAAATGTTGTAAAATGTCAATGAAAATTTGGAATCCAGTCAGCTAAAGGTCAACCAAATTTCAGCAAAATGAATGTTAAGGTGCTAACAAAATGGTTTCACATTCTTATTTTTAATGAAAAGTATCTCTATGCTGTTTTCAGCCCATGGAACCATTTGTTCTGCAATCAGATTCCACTTGGAACACCTCCATTAAAATGCCTTCTGGGACTTGTCAAACATTTTCCTTTACATCATCTGAGTAATTAGGCAAAAAAATAAAAACTTGCTTCTGCATCTTAACTCAACCATTCACTGCATCCTATCCATGTCTTGTTAAATCCCTACCATGACCAGAACTAAAGAAACAAACACCAATTGCTATCTGGCTCAGACTGTAAAGAATCCAGCTAAAATGCAGAAGACCCAGATTCAATTCCTGGATTGGGAAGATCACCAGGACAAGGAAGCGGCAACACACTCCAGTAGCGTTGCCTGGAGAACGCCATGGACAGAGAAGCCTGGTGGGCTACAGTCCACGGGGTCACAAAGAGTCGGACACAACTGAGCACCTAACACTAACACTAGAAAACATTCAGATCATGACCAAGACTATTTTCAAAGAAGATTAGCTTTTATATAATTAACAAATGAATGTATTTCTTGCACTTGAATAGTCACAGAGTCCAATATGATTAGTATACTATTCTAAGACTTTTCTTGGTATTTCATTCTGCGATATCAGGCTGATCAAAACAAGTTCCATGGAAGATAGAATATTATAGTGGAAACAATATATGCTTCGAAGCCTGAGAGATTGGGGTTCAAATTCCGGCTCTATCATTTACTATCTGGGTGTGCTGTGCTTAGTCGCTCAGTCGTGTCTGACTCTCGGCAACCACATGGACTGTAGCCCATCAGACTCGTCTGTCCATGGGGATTCTCCAGAATACTGGACTGTGTTGCTATGTTCTCCTCCAGGGGATCTTCTCAATTCAGGGATTGAACCCAGGTCTCCCACATTGCAGGCAGATTCTTTACCGTCTGAGCCTCCAAGGAAGCCCATAAATACTGGAGTGGGTAGGCTATCCCTTCTCTGGGGGAATCTTCCTGACCCAGGAATCAAACCGGGGTCTCCTGCATTGCAGGCGGATTCTTTACCAGCTGAGCTACCAGGGAGGTCCTATCTGGGTAGCTTCTGGCAATTTATGCGATTGCCCTTAGTCTTACCTTCATAATGTGTAAAAGGGGAATGATAACACTCCACAGGGCTGTTGCAAAGATAAGCAAACATATATATATATATATTCTAAGTGAATTAAAACAAACTTTTCCCCGGCAAGTCTGAAGTTTGTAAGTAGCTCTTCTAAGGAGGATCTGTCTCTCTTTCTCTCCTATAGCCATATCTCTAGCATTTTGGTGCTTAGCACCATGCCTGGCACATAGTGAGTGTTGAATGAATGAATTCTCAATAGAGTGGGGTAGCTGACTCATTCTATGAACTCATGTAGTTAGAATAAAGAATTAATGACACAGTTTAAAAGTTCTGATGCTGATTATATCAATATTACTTAAAATAATTAAATTTCAAATGCATCTCCATCATTTGAGTACTATATTACAGGATGGTAAAACCTTGATTGAAAGGAATGCATGGGATTAGGAGGTTCTCATTAATAATGGTTAATCAGAAGAATTTTTTCTTTTGCATTTGATTATTTCATAGAATAATATATTAGTCCATTTTTCTGCCTTATTAAATAGATGACTGAGGATCTTACAGAGCTTCAGAACTATGAGCTATAAAAGGAGGCTAATAACACTAACTCATGGTACTGTTAAAAATAAGATTATGTGACATCATGTATGTGGAACATTCTGCATCACCTCTGGCATATAGCAGATGCTCAATAAATATTAACTGCTAATTTCCATTTATAACGTCTTGAATTTTTGACATAGAATGTGAGGAGATTGGTCTGAATTTGCCCTCCAAGGATATACCTCACTTTCATCATTGAACCTTTTATTGCTGTTTGCACTGTTTTCTAAAAACTGAAGGAGTCCAAGAACAAAATCTGATGAATTGAATGTATTTAGTCGTAGACATTTGATTTTATTTACTCCCAGATGATAACTTTAGGGACTTAAGTATTTTGTTCCCTGTACTAATGTACAGATTTTTGTTTGGCACTGAATAAGACTGAGATTTCTAGTACTTTCTGTGTATCCACCTCATGAATGATTCAAATATATGAAAATTCTGATAATGTAGCACACCATCTCAGCCTTGTTACTCATAGAAAAAGATCACATATCAAGGAGAGACATCTCACCCAGAAGGCTCATCCATTGAATACAAATCCACATTTTACATTATCCAAAACCCAATACAGTCTCCAAAGATTTGTAGTTCAAGAACAAGAGCTACAGACATAGCAAATTCCTATGACACTAGCGCTTCTTAGCTACTGTTATTGTACTGTTTCATTCCTCCTTTAAGTGGCATTAAATCAACCTATAAATCAGTAAATCAATAGGTACTTTTAGGATCTTTTCTGTGTCATGTATATGTGATCTACTTTGAGCGTGTGTGTTAGTCACTCAGTTGTGTCCAACCCTTTGCAACACCATGGACTGTAGCCTGCCAGGCTCCTCCATCCATGGGATTCTCCAGACAAGAATACTGGAGCGGGTAGCCAGCCATTCTCTTTTCCAGGGTATCTTCCCGACCCAGAGTCTCCTGCATTGCAGGTAGAGTCTTTACCATCTGAGCCACCAGGAAAACCCAATCCACTTTGAGAGTGCTATTTTAAATAAAATAGCCCCATTAAAACTATCTAAATTCTAGAAGGAAAATCACCACCATTTAATTTTTAAGAATTCTTATTGTAGAAATTTCAGTTATGGCTTCAACATAAAATATTAGCAATTATGTTATTTTAATTCTCACCCAAACTACAGAATTTATCTTTAAATCTCTTATGGAAACTATTTCTATCATTTTTCTTCTAGACATGATGGAACTATTAGATAAGGAAGATATTAGGAAAATATTAGATTAAGAAGAAACTTTCTTTTTCTGCACCATGCAGCCCACAGCAGTGAAAGCACAGAGTTCTAACCACTGAACCAGCAGATTTCCTAGGAAGAAACTTTAAGAGCTATCTAGTTCATTCTTCTGGAGAAGGCAATGGCACCCCACTCCAGTACTCTTGCCTGGAAAATCCCATGGGTGGAGGCGCCTGGTTGGCTGCAGTCCATGGGGTCGCGAAGAGTCAGACACGACTGAGTGACTTCACTTTCACGCATTGGAGAAGGTAATGGCAACCCACTCCAGTGTTCTTGCCTGGAGAATCCCAGGGACAGGGCTGCCATCTCTGGGGTCGCACAGAGTCGGACATGACTGAAGCGACTTAGCAGCAGCAGCAGCAGCAGCAGCAGTTCGTTCTTCTATGCAAAGCAGGAATCTTATCTATAGAAATCCTGACAGGCCTAAATCCAGGGAGTACCTCTTAGCCTGGGGGCCATTCCTTGCTATGCTCTGAGGAATTCAGCTTGCTTTCCTTACCTTTCAAAAAGCTATCACTTATTTTGTTTGGAGGGTTCTTTTCATCTCTCCCAAACTGTGCGTGAAGTAGGATACGAGTGTGCGTGTGTGCTGAGTCACTTCAGCTGTGTCCGACTCTTTGTGACACTATGGACCATTGTCTGCCAGGCTCCTCTGTACATGGGGATTCTCCAGGCAAGAATACTGGAGTGGGTTGCCATGCCCTCCTCCAAAGGAAATGGCAACCCACTCCAGTATTCTTGCCTGGAGAATCCCATGGACGGAGGAGCCTGAGAGGCTACAGTCCACGGGGTCACAAAGAGTCGGACATGACTGAGCGACTTCACTTTCACTTTTCACTTTAGAACATAGAACAATAACTCTTAAAACAGAAGCCTTCTCCAACTGAGAGGAAACTTAGAAAATATCATTTATGCATTTTAAAGGCAAATATGAATAAAACACTGACTTCCTGACATTGTATGCTGCTCAAACGTGACTTTAAATAAAGTCAAATGTTTTAGGGATAATTATTTTTTCTTTTTTCCAGTTTGGAAACATCTGGACCCTAAGCCCTCTCCAAGTAGGCCTGGGTCCTAATTATTTTTTTTTACTGAGCATTTTCATTTTTTTAAATTTTATTTTAATTTGAGGTTAATTACTTTACAATACTGTATTGGTTTTGCCATACATCATCATGAATCTGCCACAGGTATACATGTGTTCCCCATCCTGAACCCCTCTACCTTCTCTGTCCCTGTACCATCCCTCTGGGTTGTCCCAGTGCACCAGCCCCGAGCATCCAGTATCATGCATTGAACCTGGACTGGCGATTCATTTCATATATATTATACATGTTTCAGTGCTATTCTCCCAAATCATCCCACCCTCTCTCTCTCCCAGAGTCCAAACGACTGTTCTATACATCTGTGTCTCTTTTGCTGTCTCGCATACAGGGTTATCATTACCATCTTTCTAAATTCCATATATATGCATTAATATACTGTATTGATGTTTTTCTTTCTGGCTTACTTCACTCTGTATTATAGGGGTATTTCCTAAATTAATGCTATCAACTCATCCTCAGTATGCTTAAAATTTGCATTTCAAATTTTATTGGAATATATAGATTACCCAATTATTTGGTTTAGGAATAAGCAAATTTGGTATGATCTATTATTTTTTAACCTACTTCCATCAAATACTTTATTATATATAATTATTAGGACTTCCCAGATGGCTCAGTGGTAAAAAGAATCCATCCACCAATCAGTAGACATGGGTTCCCTGGACCGGGAAGATCCCCTGAGAAGGAAATGGCATTGCACTCTAGTATTCTTGCCTGAATAATCCCATGGACAGAGTAGCCTGGTGTGGTGTGTCCATGGGGTCACAAAGAGTTGCATGAGACAGAGATTGAGAAACAACAAAAACAACATGAACATACTGGGGAGATCTCAAACAAGTCTGAAGCCAAAATTAATAATGATCCAGGATTACTTCAATAACATAGAAATTCAAACTGGAGATCACCTCCACCCTGACAAGTAACCAGTTCAGAGAGGGCCTCTGAATGGCTGGTTCATAAAACTCTTAATTGTGGCGTTTTGCATTGATTATCAGCATTTAAATAATGCAAGCTTTGCAAAGTATATCATCATGATCATTAATATCATCTAGATATGTCAGCATTAGAAGTTTGGAAATTAAAATGGAACATGAATGGGACATGCCTTTATAACAATGGATTGTATATATCTCTGTCCCAAATGCTGCAATTTTAAAGAAATAGAAAATTTCTACTTAGCTATTCAGTTCAGTTCAGTCACTCAGTCATGTCCGATTCTTTGTGACCCCATGAATCGCAGCACCCCAGGCCTCCCTGTCCATCACCAACTCCCGGAGTTCACTCAGACTCACATCCGTTGAGTCAGTGATGCCATGCAGCCATCTCATTCTCTGTCGTCCCCTTCTCCTCCTGCCTCCAAACCATCCCAGCATCAGAGTCTTTTCCAATGAGTCAACTCTTCACATGAGGCAGCCAAAGTACTGGAGTTTCATCTTCAGCATCATTCCCTCCAAAGAAATCCCAGAGCTGATCTTCAGAATGGACTGGTTGGATCCTCTTGCAGTCCAAGGGACTCTCAAGAGTCTTCTCCAACACCACAGTTCAAAAGTATCAGTTCTTCGGCACTCAGCTTTCTTCACAGACCAACTCTCACATCCGTACATGACCACTGGAAAAACCATAGCCTTGACTAGACGGACCTTTGTTGGCAAAGTAATGTCTCTGCTTTGGAATATGCTATTTAGGTTGGTCATAACTTTTCTTCCAAGGAGCAAGCGTCTTTTAATTTCATGGCTGCAATCACCATCTGCAGTGATTTTGGAGCCCCCCAAAATAAAGTCTGACACTGTTTCCACTGTTTCCCCTAAATTAAAATATACAAGACATAACACAAGTGTACTGCAAGCCCTAAAGCTGATGCATTAAATAGAATTCAGGCTAAAAGATTCCAAGATATATTAGCATAAATATGATAGAAATTGTTTTTTCTCTTTTTTAATTATGCAAATGAGTTGATTCAGATTGGTGGTATTGTTTTTCTAATTGATTTATTTATTTTAATTGGAGGGTAATTACTTTACTATATTGTAGTGGTTTTTGCAATACATTGACATGAATCAGCCATAAGTGTACATGTGTCCCCCATCCTGAGCCTCCCACCCACCTCCCTCCCCATCCCATCCCTCAGGGTTGTCCCAGTGCACCAGTCCCAAGCATCCTGTATCATGCATTGAACCTGGATTGGTGATCTTTTTCACATATGGTAATGTACATGTTTCAGTGCTATTCTCTCAAATCATCCCACACTTGCCTTCTCCCACAGAGTCCAAAAGTTTGTTTTTTATCTCTGTGTCTCTTGCTGTCTCACATATAGGGTCATTATTACCATCTTTCTAAATTCCATATATATGCGTTAATATAATGTATTGGTGTTTTTCTTTCTGACTTACTTCACTCTGTATAATAGGCTCCAGTTTCATCCACCTTATTAGAACTGATTCAAATGCATTCTTTATAATAACTGAGCAGTATTCCATTGTATATATGTACCATAGCTTTCTTATCCATTTATCTGCTGATGGACATCTAGGTNGTATAAGAGACAGCGTTAATATAATGTATTGGTGTTTTTCTTTCTGACTTACTTCACTCTGTATAATAGGCTCCAGTTTCATCCACCTTATTAGAACTGATTCAAATGCATTCTTTATAATAACTGAGCAGTATTCCATTGTATATATGTACCATAGCTTTCTTATCCATTTATCTGCTGATGGACATCTAGGTTGCTTCCATGTCCTAGCTATTTTAAACAGTTCTGCAATAAACATTGGGGTACGCGTGTCTCTTTCAATTCTGGTTTCCTTGGTGTGTATGCCCTGCAATGGGATTGCTGGGTCCTTTGGCAGTTCTATTTCCAGTTTTTTAAGAAATCTCCATACTGTTCTCCATAGTGGCTGTACTAGTTTGCATGTTTTAACTCCATTAGATCCTTCAAAGGGCGTAGAATTCTTTACTCTTCCTCTGTTTCCTTTCTTCCTTTTTTCGCTCCCTTGCTACTTCCATCCCACCTTTATTCATTCCTTCCATTCTTTCCATTTTTCCTTCACCACTTCCTCTTTAAAAGCCAGGATATTTTTCACATTTGAATGGCAAAGCAAGGACAGCTACAAGATTGTGTTCCTTCTTAGATCAAAAGGGATAGAATCATTGGTTTTAGCTAGTGATGTTTACATCACACATATCATTTTTGTCTATTTTTCAAAAGTAATTACTTAGTCATATGATCATATTCAGAGGTTAATGACTTTAAAATTTATTTTCCACTTAAAAGCCATATACCTATTTAACAGTATACAACTGTCAGAATGGGGAACACATGCATACTCGTGACAGATTTACGTTAATGCATGGCAAAATAAATACAATATTGTAATTAACTGCCAATTAAAATAAATAAATTTATATTAAAAAAGTAAATTATTTTGGGAGACAATGTATTTGTCTTTGGAAATACAAATTTCCAAAATTTATTTGTGGAAAAAAGATAAATTGTATTTGGGAGACAAAATACAANAACACATGCATACTCGTGACAGATTTACGTTAATGCATGGCAAAATAAATACAATATTGTAATTAACTGCCAATTAAAATAAATAAATTTATATTAAAAAAGTAAATTATTTTGGGAGACAATGTATTTGTCTTTGGAAATACAAATTTCCAAAATTTATTTGTGGAAAAAAGATAAATTGTATTTGGGAGACAAAATACAATTGTATTTTGGGAGAAATGTGTTCACCATATTTAATTTAAAACAATATATATATATATATATTTTTAAACCATACTGTAATAACAGTTACAAACTTTATTTGATTACAATTAATTATCATAAAGTATAAATTCTGAACTTACTCATCAGTATTTTGGCTATAGAGCATAAATATATGAAATATATATTTATACTTATTGAAATATTATATGCCTGTTAGATTATACAGAAAATATCAAAGAGATTGCTGTTTAAATATTTAAATAAAAAACATAGCTACTTAACTGTTGGAAATTCATTTCTTCTCATAGTATGAGATTTTTCAGTTATAATCATTTATTATATGTCAAATCATAACTTGCCTGCTGGGATCATCTAATAAAATTGAATGATATTTTAGAACATTTATTTGAAACCATCAAACACTATTAACTCAACAAGAATTGTAAGCCCAAAGTCCTGGGAAGAAAGAAAACCCATTTCAAATGTCAGCTTCATATTTGGCAACTTCTTTTCTCTTAAGACATTTCAAAACCTGTGGCTATGAGGATAAACAATGGAGTAAAAAGCAATAACTGAAAAGATGAAAATATCAGTAGAANGAAGAAAGAAAACCCATTTCAAATGTCAGCTTCATATTTGGCAACTTCTTTTCTCTTAAGACATTTCAAAACCTGTGGCTATGAGGATAAACAATGGAGTAAAAAGCAATAACTGAAAAGATGAAAATATCAGTAGAACATCCAGCAGTATCATAATACTGGATGACAAAAACTGAATTTGAGGGCCCAGAAAGAGCAAAATCTTAAGTAGACACCTCAGGATCTCAGCTTTGACTTCATCATAGTGGTTACAGTAAATGAGAAACAAACCAGATCACTATTGACTCCAGTGGTTTCAAATATGCTCAAAATATGCCAATTTAATTGGAGTAAGCTATTCTGTTTATTTTCTAACTTTGGTTTAGAAATCTTTCTTGAGGAATAGAGTATCACACAGAGCTGAAAATTATTCTTGTATATTTTTTCATATTTAATATCTAACAGTAAATGAGATAATAAGCATATTTTAAAAATAATTACCTAAACACAACATAAAAATACAGACTATAAGAACAGACTCAGGAGATGCTATTGACATTATCAAATGTCAACACATTATCAAACTTAATAATACTTTGCCTAGTATGTTTGAAAATGAAAAAAAAAAAACTGGTAAAGAACAAGAATCTAAAATTAAAATCTTAAGACAGTTCTAGAAGTCAAATTTGAAAATTGAAATTAAGTACTTTGTCTTTAGTTTCAACAGCAAATTTGAAACAGCTCAAAGAAAGTTCGTGAGCTGGAAAAACAGGTTAGTAAAAAATAGCCAACTGAGTCATAGAACAGTAAAAGGACAGAAAATATAGGAAATTACATGAGATATTTTGTAAAAGTGAAAGATCTAATATACCTATATGTCCAGTGTGAGAGAATACAGATGATAAAACCATAATTTGAAAAGTTAATGGAAAATGTTTCCAAAATTGTTAAAATAATTTACAATGAAAATTCAGGATAATCATAAAGACTATCCAAAAGAATTTCTTAACAAACCTTAAAAATCAAATTTATAGAGAACATTTAAAAATCAGTCAAAGGAAGGAAATTTTCAGCTATGAAATAGAAATCACCAACAAAATTTAGCATACCTAACCTAATACCAGATGGTGACTGTAGCCATGAAATTAAAAGACGCTTATTCCTTGGAAGAAAATTTATGACCAACCTGGATAGTATATTCAAAAGCAGA
Source organism: Oreotragus oreotragus (assembly GCA_006410675.1). Classification (NCBI taxonomy): domain Eukaryota; kingdom Metazoa; phylum Chordata; class Mammalia; order Artiodactyla; family Bovidae; genus Oreotragus; species Oreotragus oreotragus. The sequence goes on from SJYX01002573.1 coordinate 300,236, forward strand.
GACATTACTTTTCCAACTAAGGTCCATCTAGTCAAGGCTATGGTTTTTCCAGTAGTCATGTATGGATGTTAGAGTTGGACTGTGAAGAAGGCTGAGTGCCAAAGAATTGATGCTTTTGAACTGTGGTGTTGGAGAAGACTCTTGAGAGTCCCTTGGACTGCAAAGAGATCCAACCAGTCCATTCTGAAGGAGATCAGCCCTGGGATTTCTTTGGAAACAATGATATTAAAGCTGAAACTCCAGTACTTTGGCTACCTCATGCGAAGAGTTGACTCATTGGAAAAGACTCTGATGCTGGGAGGGATTGGGGGCAGGAGGAGAAGGGGACGACAGAGGATGAGATGGCTGGATGGCATCACTGACTCAATGGACGTGAGTCTGATTGAACTCTGGGAGTTGGTGATGGACAGGGAGGCCTGGTGTGCTGTGGTTCATGGGGTTACAAAGAGTCGGACATGACTGAATGACTGAACTGAACTGAACTGAACTGAATCTAATACCTTGNGACAGAGGATGAGATGGCTGGATGGCATCACTGACTCAATGGACGTGAGTCTGATTGAACTCTGGGAGTTGGTGATGGACAGGGAGGCCTGGTGTGCTGTGGTTCATGGGGTTACAAAGAGTCGGACATGACTGAATGACTGAACTGAACTGAACTGAACTGAATCTAATACCTTGAAAGACTTGAAAGATTATATTGGAATAATTTATATATATATAAATTATTATATATATAAATTGTGTTATTTATATATATATATAAAATAACATACCGGGGAAGGCAATGGCACCCCATCCCAGTACTCTTGCCTGGAAAATCCAATGGACGGAGTAGCCTGGTGGGCTGCAGTCCATGGGGTTGCTGACAGTCGGACAGACTGAGCGACTTTACTTTCACTTTTCTCTTTCAGGCATTGGAGAAGGAAATTGCAACCCACTCCAGTATTCTTGCCTGGAGAGTCCCAGGGATGAGGGAGCCTGGTGGGATGCTGTCTATGGGGTCGTACAGAGTCAGACACGACTGAAGTGACTTAGCAGCAACATAACATACATATAATATAAACTTAGAATTATATATCCTATAGTAGTATGTTTAATGATGAGTGTGAGAAGTATCTTTCTTGGTAAATATAAGAGCTTGTGCTGTGTCAATGCTCCTACTTCAACAATTAGAAAATAGGATTTATTTTTAAAATATTATTTTTAAAGACACGGGAAGAATGACAATGACATAAACTAAGGTTATGTAAAGGCTGAGTCATTTCTACACCAACCATATTTATTAGCCATTTCTTCCCTGGGAGAACTTTCTAATTCTGAGCATAGAAAAGAATTCAGGATTGTTCTCATCACAGAGATTTACTGCCAAATGGAGAAACAAGTGGAGATTTTGTCAGACCACTAATTTGATGGACACATGTTAGGGGCTGTCATGATAGATGAGAAGCTAAGAATGCTAAAGCACGTGGGTATTTTCCCCACAGAACTTAGGCTGACATTAAAGGTTATATACAAACCTGGGAAAACTGAGCTAGCAGGCTTCTAGAACTGTAGTAAATATTCTGCAGTCTCTTGGTATTTAAGAAAGTGAAAGTGTTAGTCACTCAGTTATGTTCAACTCTTTGAGACCCCATGGACTGTAGCCCCACAGACCCCTCTGTCCATGGGATTCTCCAGGTGAGAATACTGCAGTGGGTACTGATTTCCTCCTCCAGAACACTTTTCCAATCCAGAGGTTGAACTTGCATCTCCTGCATTGCAGGAAGATTCTTTAGCATCTCAGCCACCAGGAAAGCCCCTACATAAGTAACAGTTAAGAATAAACCCGACACATATTGGAACTAGTTTTTTTGCTCTAAAATTTGTGCTCTATTTTCTGTGCTTAGTCAGGCTGGCTCTGAAGTTTTGTCTCCTCAAATAGTAAAGTAATTTTACCTAGAATCTGAAGTATGGGCTTCCCAGATGATTCTATAGTAAGGAATTTGCCTGCCAGTGCAGGAGATTCAGGTTTGATCCCTGGGTTAGGAAGATATCTTGGAGGAAGGAATGTTAACCCACTCCAGTATTCTTCCTGGGAAATCCCATGGACAGAAGAGCCTGGTGGGCTACGCTCCACAGGGTCACAAAAGTCAAATGTGACTAAGTAACCAAAAAAAAAAAAAGAAAGCCTGAAATGTACATAGTAGCCCTTTCTCCAGGCTATACTTCCAAGGCTCTACCTTTAAGGGTATAACACTTCTCATCCATATAGAAATAAAAAGTTACAGAACAGAAATAGCATTTATCTTACTGAAAATATACAGGGAAATTATGGCCATACCTGCACAGACTGCTTGTTTTAAAATTGCCACCCTGCTTATTGAACTTATTTGCAGAGTAAATGATGAGAAATGCTGGGCTGGATGAAGCACAAGCTGGAATCAAGATTGCTGGAAGGAATATTGATAACCTCAGATATGCAGATGAAACCACACTTATGGCAGAAAGTGAAGAACTAAAGAGCCTATTGATGAAAGTGAAAGAGGCGAGTGAAAAAATTGGCTTAAAACTCAACATTCAGAAAACTATGATCATGGCATCTGGTCCCATCACTTCGTGGCAAACAGATGGGGAAACAGTGGAAACAATGGCTGACTTTATTTTTGATGGCTCCAAAATCACTGCAGATTGCGTGATTTTGAAATTAAAAGACGCTTACTCCTTGGAAGGAAAGCTATGACCAACCTAGACAGCATATTACAAACCAGAGACATTACATTGTCAACAAAGGTCTGTCTAGTCAAGGCTTTGCTTTTTCCAGTAGTTATGTATGGAATGAGAGTTGGACTGTGAAGAAAGCTGAGCACAGAGGAATTGCTTTTGAACTGTGGTGTTGGAGAAGACTCTTGAGAGTCCCTTGAACAGCAAGGAGATCCAACCAGTCACACTTATGGCAGAAAGTGAAGAACTAAAGAGCCTATTGATGAAAGTGAAAGAGGCGAGTGAAAAAATTGGCTTAAAACTCAACATTCAGAAAACTATGATCATGGCATCTGGTCCCATCACTTCGTGGCAAACAGATGGGGAAACAGTGGAAACAATGGCTGACTTTATTTTTGATGGCTCCAAAATCACTGCAGATTGCGTGATTTTGAAATTAAAAGACGCTTACTCCTTGGAAGGAAAGCTATGACCAACCTAGACAGCATATTACAAACCAGAGACATTACATTGTCAACAAAGGTCTGTCTAGTCAAGGCTTTGCTTTTTCCAGTAGTTATGTATGGAATGAGAGTTGGACTGTGAAGAAAGCTGAGCACAGAGGAATTGCTTTTGAACTGTGGTGTTGGAGAAGACTCTTGAGAGTCCCTTGAACAGCAAGGAGATCCAACCAGTCCATCCTAAAGGAGATCAGTCCTGAGTGTTCATTGGAAGGATTGATGTTGAGGCTGAAACTCCAATACTTTGGCCACCTGATGTAAAGAGCTGACTCTCTTGAAAAGACCCTTATCCTGGGAAAGTTTGAAGGCAGGAGGAGAAGGGGACATCAGAGGATGAGATGGTTTGATGGCATCAACGGCTCAATGGAAATGAGTTTGGGTAAACTTTCAGAGTTGGTGATGGACAGGGAGGGTTGGAGTGCTGCAGTTCATGGGGTCGCAGTGTCAGATATGACTGAGCAAGTGAACCGAACACATACTGCTGCAAAAACAAAGATTATCACATTCCTTCTAAATTGTCTGCAAAAACTAGCTACAACCTCTTCCCTTTCAGTAGGAAAGAAGTCTGAAATTAACTCGGATAAGAAGGCTCTTTGGGACATGGGTTTGACATCTTCAGGTTGGCTTGATTTCAGAATAAAGTTGCAATTACTTTCCCCAAACCTTGCCCCCTCCCCCTCCATTTAATGGCCTGCTCTATGGCAAGCTAACATTACCAGTGCAGTTCAGCTCAGCTGCTCAGTCGTATCCAACTCTTTGTGACCCCATGGACTGCAGCAAGCCAAGCCTCCCTGTCCATCACCAACTCCTGGAGCTTGATCAAACTAATGTCCATTGAGTCAGTGATGCCATCCAACCATCTCATCCTCTGTTGTCCCCTTCTCCTCCTGCCTTCAATCTTTCCCAGCATCAGGGTCTTTTCAAATGAATCAGTTCTTCACATCAGGTAGCCAAAGTATTATAGTTTCAGTTTCAGCATCAGTCCTTCCAATGAATATTCAGGACTGATTTGCTTTAGGATGGACTGGTCAGATCTACTTGCAGTCCAAAGGACTCTCAGGAGTCTTCTCCAACACCACAGTATAAAAGCATCAATTCTTTGGCACTCAGCTTTCTTTATAGTCCAGCTCTCACATTCATACATGACTACTGGAAAAGGCAGAGCTTTGACTAGAGAGACATTTGCTGGCAAAGTAATGTCTCTGCTTTTAAATATACTCTCTGGGTTGGTCATAACTTTTTTCCAAAGAGTAAGTGTCTTTTAATTTCATGGCTGCAGTCACCATCTGCAGTGATTTGGGAGCCCCAAAAATAAAGCCTCTCACTGTTTCCATTGTTTCCCCATGTATTTGCCATGAAGTGATGGGAATGGATTTCATGATCTTAGTTTTCTGAATGTTTAGTTTTAAGCCAACATTTTCAGTATCCTCTTTCGCTTTCATCAAGAGGCTCTTTAGTCTTCTTCACTTTCTGCAATAAGAGTGATGTCATCTGCATATCTGAGGTTATCGATATTCATCCCAGCAATTTTGATTCCAGCTTGTGCTTCATCCAGCCCAGCATTTTGTGTGATGTACTCTGCACATAAGTTAAATAAGTAGGGTGACAATATGTAGCCTTGGCATACTCCTTTCCCAATTTGGGACCAGTCTGTTTCCATGTGCAATTCTAACTGTTGCTTTTTGACTTGCATACAGATTTCTCAGGAGACAGGCCAGATGGTCTGGTATTCCCAACTATTCAAGAATTTTCCAGTTTGTTGTGATCCATACTGTCAAAGGCTTTGGTGTAGTCAATACACAGAAGTAGATATTTTTTTCTGGAATTCTGTTGCTTTTTGGATGAGCCAATTCATTTTGGCAACTTTATCTCTGGTTCCTTTGCATTTTCTAAATCCAGCTTTAACATCTGGACATTCATGGTTCATGTACTGTTGAAGCCTGGCTTGGAGAATTTTGAACATTTTTCTGATAGTGTGTGAGATGAGTTCAATTGTGCAGTAGTTTGAACATTCTTTGGCATTGCCTTTTTGAGATTGGAATCCAAACTGACCTTTTCCAGTCTTGTGGCCACTGCTGAGTTTTCCAAATTTGCTGGCATATTGAGTACAGCACTTTCACAGCATCATCTTTTAGGATTTGAAAGAACTCAACTGTAATTCTATCACCTCCACTATCTTGTTTGTAGTGATGCTTCCTAAGGCCCACTTGACTCCTCATTCCAGTATATCTGGCTGTAGGTGAGTGATCACACCATCATGATTATCTGTGTCATGAAGAATCACAAAGAGAGAATGCCAAAGAATATCAGATAATATCAAGGAGAGATAAGAACACCTTCCTCAGTGAGCAATGCAAAGAAATAGAGGAAAATGGTAGAATGGGAAAGACTAGAGATCTCTTCAAGAAAATTAGAGATACCAAGGGAATATTTGTTGCAAATATGGGCACAATAAAGAACAGAAATAGTTTGGATCTAACAGAAGCAAATGATATTAAGAAGAGGTTGCAAGAACACACAGATACATGATACAAAAAATATCTTTTTGTATAAATTCTTTCCTTATTCAAAGAACTTTTCGAGTAAGTTCTTATTGAAAGAACTTATTTGGAAATTTTTTTTTGCCTTTTGTTTAAAATTTTATTCACATCTATTTTAGTATTATTTCTTCTCTAGCTTTATAGTCACATGGGTACATATGACCAAGTGTTTTACCTTGCTTTTCTCAAGACTAAACTGTTTGAGGCTAACTCTGAATACACACTTCTGAACACAAGATAATGATTTAAGATCTTGATACCTAATTATTCCTTAAATCTACATACCAAAGTTGTTCATCAAGATAAATAAATAAATACAAATGAACACATGGACATTTGAAGGATGTATCTAATTTCTAAATTCAGTATAATATCAAAACGGACAATGATGACAATTCAGGGAGATAATAATTGTATAATTTTTTCAAATTCTTGGAAATGTCATTAAAGGATTTTTTTTTTAAATTTTACTGTTTCTATAGGCTATAAAGTAAAAGATGGCCAACACAGAAAAAGAATCTTGAAGTCTATATTTCACAATTTATGTTTTGATAAAATAATCATTCTATAAGAATCAGTTCTTCACATCAGGTAGCCAAAGTATTATAGTTTCAGTTTCAGCATCAGTCCTTCCAATGAATATTCAGGACTGATTTGCTTTAGGATGGACTGGTCAGATCTACTTGCAGTCCAAAGGACTCTCAGGAGTCTTCTCCAACACCACAGTATAAAAGCATCAATTCTTTGGCACTCAGCTTTCTTTATAGTCCAGCTCTCACATTCATACATGACTACTGGAAAAGGCAGAGCTTTGACTAGAGAGACATTTGCTGGCAAAGTAATGTCTCTGCTTTTAAATATACTCTCTGGGTTGGTCATAACTTTTTTCCAAAGAGTAAGTGTCTTTTAATTTCATGGCTGCAGTCACCATCTGCAGTGATTTGGGAGCCCCAAAAATAAAGCCTCTCACTGTTTCCATTGTTTCCCCATGTATTTGCCATGAAGTGATGGGAATGGATTTCATGATCTTAGTTTTCTGAATGTTTAGTTTTAAGCCAACATTTTCAGTATCCTCTTTCGCTTTCATCAAGAGGCTCTTTAGTCTTCTTCACTTTCTGCAATAAGAGTGATGTCATCTGCATATCTGAGGTTATCGATATTCATCCCAGCAATTTTGATTCCAGCTTGTGCTTCATCCAGCCCAGCATTTTGTGTGATGTACTCTGCACATAAGTTAAATAAGTAGGGTGACAATATGTAGCCTTGGCATACTCCTTTCCCAATTTGGGACCAGTCTGTTTCCATGTGCAATTCTAACTGTTGCTTTTTGACTTGCATACAGATTTCTCAGGAGACAGGCCAGATGGTCTGGTATTCCCAACTATTCAAGAATTTTCCAGTTTGTTGTGATCCATACTGTCAAAGGCTTTGGTGTAGTCAATACACAGAAGTAGATATTTTTTTCTGGAATTCTGTTGCTTTTTGGATGAGCCAATTCATTTTGGCAACTTTATCTCTGGTTCCTTTGCATTTTCTAAATCCAGCTTTAACATCTGGACATTCATGGTTCATGTACTGTTGAAGCCTGGCTTGGAGAATTTTGAACATTTTTCTGATAGTGTGTGAGATGAGTTCAATTGTGCAGTAGTTTGAACATTCTTTGGCATTGCCTTTTTGAGATTGGAATCCAAACTGACCTTTTCCAGTCTTGTGGCCACTGCTGAGTTTTCCAAATTTGCTGGCATATTGAGTACAGCACTTTCACAGCATCATCTTTTAGGATTTGAAAGAACTCAACTGTAATTCTATCACCTCCACTATCTTGTTTGTAGTGATGCTTCCTAAGGCCCACTTGACTCCTCATTCCAGTATATCTGGCTGTAGGTGAGTGATCACACCATCATGATTATCTGTGTCATGAAGAATCACAAAGAGAGAATGCCAAAGAATATCAGATAATATCAAGGAGAGATAAGAACACCTTCCTCAGTGAGCAATGCAAAGAAATAGAGGAAAATGGTAGAATGGGAAAGACTAGAGATCTCTTCAAGAAAATTAGAGATACCAAGGGAATATTTGTTGCAAATATGGGCACAATAAAGAACAGAAATAGTTTGGATCTAACAGAAGCAAATGATATTAAGAAGAGGTTGCAAGAACACACAGATACATGATACAAAAAATATCTTTTTGTATAAATTCTTTCCTTATTCAAAGAACTTTTCGAGTAAGTTCTTATTGAAAGAACTTATTTGGAAATTTTTTTTTGCCTTTTGTTTAAAATTTTATTCACATCTATTTTAGTATTATTTCTTCTCTAGCTTTATAGTCACATGGGTACATATGACCAAGTGTTTTACCTTGCTTTTCTCAAGACTAAACTGTTTGAGGCTAACTCTGAATACACACTTCTGAACACAAGATAATGATTTAAGATCTTGATACCTAATTATTCCTTAAATCTACATACCAAAGTTGTTCATCAAGATAAATAAATAAATACAAATGAACACATGGACATTTGAAGGATGTATCTAATTTCTAAATTCAGTATAATATCAAAACGGACAATGATGACAATTCAGGGAGATAATAATTGTATAATTTTTTCAAATTCTTGGAAATGTCATTAAAGGATTTTTTTTTTAAATTTTACTGTTTCTATAGGCTATAAAGTAAAAGATGGCCAACACAGAAAAAGAATCTTGAAGTCTATATTTCACAATTTATGTTTTGATAAAATAATCATTCTATACTCAATCTACTATTTTCCATTCTAGTGTTTAACGAAAAATGCAAATCCTTTGGCCTGTAGCGTTTTAATCATACCCATATTCCTTAACTTCAATTATCTCTTTACTCTGCAAGTGGATAACAATAATAGGATAACATTAAAAAAACAAATGAGAGAGAGAACTAGTGAATTACTGGAAATGTAGAACATTATGAACTTTGAATGCTTTTAAGTTCAAGATTGAGTCAAAAAACAATAGATGCCTGATGAATTGCATTTCTAAACTTTCTTTTAAATTACTCATATTATTAAGTTATGTCTGTTTAGTACTTTGGAAGAAGAGAGATTTCTTTCCTACAAAAACCTTAAATTAAAAAAAAAATTGCATTCATCTACATAATCATCCCTCTAGGTCTTTAGCAATTACTTTTATCTGAGACACACATTATGTCTCTGTAATACAAATATTCATTTTCTTGATTCAAAACTTTCTTGATTGCAAATACCAGAGTTTGTTTATGATGGTTCAATACTTGGAACTGGCATACCACTATAAATTTGCTTGTCCTTCTGAGTAATAGTTTGTTATTTCCTAAATAGCTGGAACTTCTTTTTATTTTAGAGCAATAAAATGATACATGCTGAAACTACTGGTTACAAAGCAGCTTTTGAATCTCATATGCGGCACATTTACATATTTGTTACTAGTCTTTTGTTTTTGTTTTTTTTTTCATTTATTTATTTATTTATTTACACAAACTCCCAAACATGAACCCCCCTCCCACCTCCCACCCCACATCATCCCTCCAGATCATCCCCATACACCAGCCCCAAGCATCCTGCATCCTGCATTGAACATAGACTGGCAATTCATTTCTTACATGATAGTATACATATTTCAATGCTATTCTCCCAAATCATCCCACCCTCTCCCTCTCCCTCTCCTTCTCCCTCAGAGTCCATATGTCCGCTCTACACATCTGTATCTTACTGTCTTAGACATGAGACATGTCTAGCCTTTTAGTGGAATAACATTTAAATAAGCTAGCTTGTAAAATAGCAGAAAACTATGCATTATTATTTGTACAACTAAGTAAATAATATGATTAAAATAGTGAAATGATACAATTTTGAAATAACTCCTAACTATAAAATAATTCATGCTTATGCTTAGTTGTGTTCAACTCATTGTAACCCCATGGACCAAGGTCATCTGACCCTAAAATTTTCAAGGCAAGGATACTGGAATGGGTTTCCATTTCTAATCCAGGGAACCTTCCTGACCCAGGAATTGAACCTGAGTCTCTTGTGTCTCCTGCATTGGCAGGTGGAATTTATTTCATTTTTTTTTTTTACCACTATGAAACCTGAGAAGCCAGGTTGAGATAGTTCCTTTATAAATATTATGCTAAAATAAGAAATAATAAATATAGAAATTTCTAATGCAGAAATAATCAGATTTGGAATATGTAAATTAGACCAATCACTGATGCAGATGATTGTTTGCTTTGGTGTATTTTTATTTGAAAAAGGTGAATAGCTTTCCTTGTAAACAATTTAAAAAGCAATTGTACTGTTTCTGTTTAAATAACTGAATTGTTAGTTGAAGCAAACATCTGTAAATACAGAAAAAACTGAAAATTGTTGATGGCCCAAAATGTTAATGCTTGACTTGTGCTTTGTAATAAGAAACTTAAAAACACTCTAAATTTCAACTAAACATAAATAAAGGACCCACTGGTTTAAAACACATGCTAATTTATTTTGTTTGCAAAACACTGTGTCAAGCCAGCAGTATGCTTCATCATATAATATGCTATATTAAATGTTATCAGTCATGTCATGACTAATTTTTAAAAATATTAACCATGCTGGTATTAAAATATTATATCTTATTCTATTTCTTTATATCTTCTTCAAAATGATGTAGTAAGTAATTAGCTCAGGAAAAAAAGAGGCATATTTTGAATTTAGGATTTTAAAAACTGACTTTTTGTGGAACAGACCTGTTAACTTTGATGCAGTAGAAAAAAGGAGGACATAAAGAAACCCTATTTGACTTCCCTGGTGGCTCAGATGGTAAAGCGTCTGTCTACAATGCAGGAGACCCGGGTTCGATCCCTGGGTTGAGAAGATCCCCTGGAGAAGGAAATGGCAATCCACTCCAGGACTATTGCCTGGAAAATCCCATGGACAGAAGAGCATAGTAGGCTACAGTCCATGGGGTCGCAAAGAGTCGGACACGACTGAGCGACTTCACTTCACTTCACTTCAGTTTCTTAGCATTAGCTTTCTGCGTTCCCAATATGATATGTAGCAGCTGGAATCTGAAAATTTCAGTAGTGAACACCATATATTTGATCTCTGATGATATGATATTAGAGAAAAGCAAAACAAAATATAGTGAATGAACATTTACACAAATTGATCACTATTGTTTATTACTAAGTAAAGAAACTGAAGAGTGCTACCTGGGCATACAATTATAGAACTCAAAGTAGAACATTCTTAAGGTCTAGTGTTAGTCGCTCAGTTGTGTCTGATTCTTGAGACCCCCATAGACTGCAGCCTGAGAGGCTCCTCTGTCCTTGGAATTTTCTAGTAAGAATACTGGAGTCGGTTGCCATTCTCTTCTCCAGGGAATCTTCCTGACCCAGGGATTGAACCCAGGTCTCCTGCATTGCAGATAGATTCTTAACTACTAGTGCCACCTGGGAAGCCCTCTTATGGTGTAAGTTACCATCATTTGTAACAGGTGTAATTTGTGATAGATGGTATCATGATAGGTGGTGTGAATAGGTGTGATAGGTGGTCGTGAATTTTCATGAACAACTGCTGTGCCCTGATCTGTCCCCCTCAAGTTGGTTGGTTGTGAAATTTCAAATAGCAGAACATGTAACAAAACACAACCATATTTCATTTTAGTTTTTTTGTTTCAGTTTGTTTTTATTTATTTTTAATTATTATTTTTTACATTGAGTTGTAGCTTATTTACATTGTCATGTTAGTTTCAGGTGTATAGCAAAGTGATTCTGATATATATATATATATATTTTTATTATTTTCCTATTTAGGTCATTACAGAATACTGAGTAAAGTTCCCTGTGTTATAACTTAGCTTATCTATTTTATATATAGTAGTGGGTATATGTTAATCCCAAACTCCTAATTTATTCCTCCAACCACCTTTCTTTTTCTCTTTGATAACCGTGATTTTTTAAAAGTCTGTTTTATTGTCCATATCATTTGATACAGCTAACATCATATTCAATAGTGAAAATCTGAAAGCATTAAAGCATTTCCTGTAAGATAAAAAACAACACAAAGATGTGCACTTTTATTTGACAAAGTTTTGGAAGTCCTAGCCACAGCAGTCAGAGAGGAAAAATAAAGGAAATTCAAGTTGAAAAAGAAGTACAAGAAACTGTCACTATTTTCATATGACATGATACTATATATAGAAAATCCTGATTATGCTACTAGAAAACTATCATGTGTTCTTAGTAGCTCAGTCGTGTTCAACTCTTACGACCCCATAGACCTTAGCCTGCCATGATCCTCTGTCCATGGGATTCTCCAGGGAAGAATACTGGAGTGGGTTGCCATTTCCTTCTCCAGGGGATATTCCCCACCTAGGAATTGGTGGGTCTCTTGCACTGTAGGCAGACTCTTTACCAACTGAGATATGAGGGAAGCCTCTAGAAAACTACTTAGTTAAGTTGCTCAGTCATGTCTGACTCTTTGCGACCCCATGGACTGTACCCCACCAGGCTTCTCTGTTCATGGGATTCTCCAGGCAAGAATACTGGAGTGGGTTGCCAGATCCCCACCCAGGAATTGGTGGGTCTCTTGCACTGTAGGCAGACTCTTTACCAACTGAGATATGAGGGAAGCCTCTAGAAAACTACTTAGTTAAGTTGCTCAGTCATGTCTGACTCTTTGCGACCCCATGGACTGTACCCCACCAGGCTTCTCTGTTCATGGGATTCTCCAGGCAAGAATACTGGAGTGGGTTGCCAGAAAACTACTAGTACTCATCAATGAAATCAGTAAAATTGCAAGGTACACAATTAATACACAGAGATCTGCTGCATCTCTATACACTACCAAAAACATTTTTTTAGTTACATCACATCAAAAAGAATAAAAAATCTAGGAATAAAACTACCCAAGGGAGGAAAAGACCTGTACAATAAGTCCCATACATACCAACGAGTTCTGTTCTGAGAGCATAAGTTCAGTTTATTTGTAAGTCCAATAAAGGTAGCCTAGATACTTACCTAACACAATTGACTCTACTAATAGGGTTATAACTAACTAACTAGATATGAAATAATTTTCACACAAATGATACATACATGAAAACACAAAATAGAAAACATTTTACATCTTACAGCATAGTACCCTGAAAAAGAACAGTAGTGCCATACAACAGCTGGCATACAGGAGTTGACATGAACATTTGAATCTTTGGAAGCTCTCAACTTGAGGGCTCATTTGTAGGAGATTTACTGTAGTTCAAAAATTCTAAGACACTTGATGAAAGAAAGCAAAAATGACACAACAGATAGAAAGATAACCATGTTCTTGGATTGAAAGAACCAATATTGTCAAAACAACTATGCTACCCAAGGGAATATACAGATTCAGTGCAATCTCTGGCAAATTACCAATGGCATTTTCCTCAAAACTAGAATAATAAAACAACAAATTAAATGTGTACAGAGACCTAAAAGACCCAAAATATACAAAGCAATCTTGACAAAGAAAAATGGAGCTGGAGGAATCAGGAATCAGGGATCAGTATAGACCTTAGACTATACAACAAAGCTATAGCCATTAAAACAGTATGGCACTGGCACAAAAACAGACATACCCATCAATGGAACAGGACAGAGCCTGGAAATAAACTCAAGCACATTTGGTCAATTACTATATGATGAAGGCGGCAAAAATATACAAGGGAGAAAAGACAATTTTTTCATTAAATTTCGTTGGGAAAGATGGAAAACTGCATCGAAGTAATGAAATTTGAACATTCTCTAACACCAAACAAAAAAATAATTTAAAGTTCATTAAAGACCTAAAGCATAATAATGAATACTATAAAGTTCTTAAAAACAGAAGCAAAACACTCTTTGACCTAAATTGCAGCAATATATTTTTTGATTCATCCCCTAGAATAATAAAAATTAAAATTAACAAATGGATCTAATTAAATTTGAAAGGTTTTGCACACAAAAAGAAACTATAAACATAATGAAAAGACAACTCACAGAATGGAAGAAAGCATTTCAAATAATATCACTTTTTTTTTTTTTAGTTTAAATTTTATTCCTTTCATCAAAACTGTGGTGTTTTGGCATTGGTCCACTGTCAAGGTTGTTATACCACAGTAAATGTTTTTATTCTATACTTAAGCTGACATAGGAGACAGAACTTAGCATTGGATCAACCAATCTCACCTTTTAAATCTCAAAAAATATGTAGGAACATCAACATTAACTTTTTTCCCCACAGATATTGTGAAATCTCTCCACAGTTAATTGCTTAACAATAAAACACTTAAATTATGCAAATATTTTAGTACATTTATTTTCATCACTTATCTTAATAAATAGGTAACCAGAAACAAAACTATAAGAAATACCATATCACATGAGAGTCTCTATAATTTCATTAGGATCATAAATCATCATTTTCTTCAGACAAGGTATTAACTGGCAGGTGAATAAAGCCTCATTGTCAGTTACAGACCATGATGTAACACTTTTGTCCTACCTTGATATACTTTAATATAAATCTAATAGTTTACTAATTTTGCCAGTTTCCATTAACAGTAATTTATTTAAATTTACAGTCAACAAGTATATATATTCTGAAAACAATGGCAATTTAAGCATTACTTACTTTATATGAAAGTAAAGAATGCTCAAATTACCGCACAATTGCACTCATCTCACACACTAGTAATGTTTAAAATTCTCCAAGCCAGGCTTCAGCAGTACATGAACTGTGGACTTCCAGATGGTCAATCTGGTTTTAGAAAAGGCAGAGGAACCAGAGATCAAATTGCCAACATCTGTTGGATCATGGAAAAAGGAAGCGTGCTCCAGAAAAACATCCATTTCTGCTTTATTGACTATGCCAAAGACTTTGACTGTGTGGATCACAATAAACTGTGGATATCCTGAAAGAGATGGGAATACCAGACCACCTGATCTGCCTCTTGAGAAACCTATATGCAGGTCAGGAAGCAACAGTTAGAACTGGACATGGAACAACAGACTGGTTCCAAATAGGAAAAGGAGTATGTGAAGGCTGTATATTGTCACCCTGCTTACTTAACTTATATGCACAGTACATCATGAGAAATGAGGAAGAAGCACAAGCTGAAATCAAGATTGCCCTTAGAAATATCAATAACCTCAGATATGCAGATGACACCACCCTTATGGCAGAAATGAAGAAGAACTAAAGACTCTCTTGATGAAAGTGAAAGAGGAGAGTGAAAAAGTGGGCTTAAAGCTCAACATTCAGAAAAGTAAGATCATGGTATCTTATTCCATTACTTCATGGGAAATAGATGGGGAAACAGCAGAAACACTGTCAGACTTTATTTTCTAGAGTTCCCAAATAACTGCAGATGGTGATTGCAGCCATGAAATTACAAGACACTTGCTCCTTGGAAGTAAAGTTATGACCAACCTAGACAACATATTAAAAAGCAGAGACATTGAACATAGACTGGTGATTCATTTCTTACGTGATAGTATACATATTTCAATGCTATTCTCCCAAATCATCCCACCCTCTCCCTCTCCCTCTCCCTCTCCCTCTTCCTCTGAGTCCAACAGTCCGCTCTACACATCTGTTTCTCTTTTGCTGTCTTGGGAGTTCGTGTACACCCGTGGCAGATTCATGTCAATATATGCCAAAACCAATAGAGTACTGTAAAGTAAAATAAAGTAAAATGGAAGCTCTAAAAAAATTAAATAAAAATAAAAACAGAAAAAAAAAATCACTGCAGAGGGTGATTGCAGCTATGAAATTAAAAGATGCTTACTCCTTGGAAGGAAAATTATGACCAACCTAGATAACATATTAAAAAACAGACATCACTTTGCCAACAAAGGTCCGTCTAGTCAAGGCTATGGTTTTTTCAGTAGTCACGTATGGATGTGAGAGTTGGACTGTGAAGAAAGCCGAGCACCAAAGAATTGGTGCTTTTGAACTGTGGTGTTGGAGAAGACTCTTGAGAGTCCCTTGGACTGCAAGGAGGTCCAACCAGTCCATTCTAAAGATCAGTCCTAGGTGTTCATTGGAAGGACTAATGCTGAAGCTGAAACTCCAATACTTTGGCCACCTCATGCGAAGAGTTGACTCATTGGAAGAGACTCTGATGCCGGGAGGGGTTGGGGGCAGAAGGAGAAGGGGACGACAGAGGATGCGATGGCTGGATGGCATCACCGACTTGATGGACATGAGTCTGAGTGGACTCAGAAGTTGGTGATGGACAGGGAGGCCTTGTGTGCTGCGATTCATGGGGTCGCAAAGAGTCGGACATGACTGAGCGACTGAACTGAACTGAACTGAAAGTGAAGAAAGCAGCCTGTCCAGCCTGTAATGAATTGAGTTCTTCTCAAAAGTTCCTATCTAGGGCATAGCTATGGCCACCTTTCTACAAAGTCTTAGTAACTCAATACATGAGCCACTGACCACCGCCAACTTTTTTTGTCAACAATAGAATACAGTGTGACTGTTTTTGAAAATTAAGATTAGGTTAAAACATGAATCATATGGAGAAAAACTTGCTGTGAGCTGTACAGAATTCCCTTATTTCTATTCCACATGCAATTCATTAAAATGACATTAATACTCCAGGCTGTTCTTTGGTTTCTATTAAGATGTATTACTTAAAAAAGATAAAAAGATGTATTACTGGAATCTGTACAAATATATTGATTATCTCATCGGCCTATCTGTTCACCACAAGCAGACTATTGTAACAGTCAGTGTACCTGAGAATAAATAAGACAAAGTGGAGACCAAGTTTTAAAAACACGCTGGCCCCCTCCATTCCCCTTGAAGGATGTGCTTGTGCTCTTTAAACCAGCCTTTCAGAAACTGGGAGTTTAAGATTGAGGTTCTCAGTTTAATATCAGCATCTGCCCCCTGCTGAGTTCATGGTGCAATTAGCTAATTAAAAAAAAATAACATTTTTCACCTTGAAGTCCCAAGAAGAGCAATAAACCACAGG
Source organism: Oreotragus oreotragus (assembly GCA_006410675.1). Taxonomy (NCBI): domain Eukaryota; kingdom Metazoa; phylum Chordata; class Mammalia; order Artiodactyla; family Bovidae; genus Oreotragus; species Oreotragus oreotragus. Next base: position 316,973 of record SJYX01002573.1, read on the forward strand.
CTTAGGACTTAGTTAATTTGCACATTGACTATAATTGTGTATTTAACGCCAAGATTAACTTTTTTTTCCCCTGATGAGTGGGAGCCTGGCAATCATTGGAAAAGATCCTGATTCTGGGAAAGATTTAAAGCAGGAGAAGAAGGGGATGACAGAGGATGGGATGGTTGGATGACATCACCAACTCAGTGGACATGAATTTGAGCAAGCTTCAGGAGTTGGTACTGGACATGGAGGCCTGGTGTGCTGCACTCCACGGGGTCACAAAAAATCAGACACTACGAGAGACTGAACAATAGCAACTTTATATGTAATAAAACAATTCCAAAAAACTTAAGTAAAAATACATCCCAAAATGAAAATTATGCTATGCATAATTAGTTGCTATAGAGGCAGTCAGATCTCTTTGATGTGTCTTTTATCAATATCATACTTAGCAATTTTCTTCAACTCGTTTTCTCTAGATGAGTTTTTCAGTTAGCAGTTACGCTTGATTTTCATTTAAGTGTCACTATAATTAGAAGTTAAAGTTGCAAATTGCAGAATGGACTCTGACTAGTTTATCAGTAAGTATAAATATCAAGAATAGTTCAGTTAATCTCCATTAACGCCCTTGAGTTTGGCTTTCAAGCAGCCAGTTAGTGGCCCACCAAGGAGCCATTTCCCCCATTTGATGGTCATAGATACCAAAGCTTGAAAAGCTGGTATAAAAAATGGATTTTAGTATTTCTGCCATCCCTGCCGTAGTTAATCTAAGGGCTAGAAAATAGCTTCTATGGCAGCATCATCTTTATTGTGTTTGTTTCTATTTCTGATTGGTATCTATGGATGAGGCCAACTGACAAACCCTTAACCATATTTCTGTGACCTAATACAAGTAAGTCTGGGGAAATGAAATCCTAACAACAGTTTTGGGGACAGTGTTGTTTATTAGGAAAAATTATCTAACAGAATATTTCAAATAAAGCATAAACCATGCATTTAAGTATTCAAATGGTGAATGCTGATTATATCGCCTATATAATTATGTATAACTTACTCTCTATGGCAAGAGAATCATTGCAATTGACACTTCTCAACACCTCAGGGTTATTTTCTAGTCATAATTCCCAAAATGGAAAGATGCTATCATTACATAAATATCACATACATAGATTTGGATTGTTTGCCAACTGAGAAAAAAAGTTTATAAACACAAATATAGTATCCAAGTTTTTTATTTTTTGTCTTATTATGTATAGATGATTATCAAATTGTGTATTTTTTCTGGTGTAAGACGGCCTGTATTTAGGAAAACTAGGTTAAGAAAAATGGAAACAGAAATCTCTAAACTCTTTGTCATTATTCTATATTATGCTAGAGTTTTGGCTTTTGAAGTTTACAGTAATGAAAACTTAAAATTGCCACAAATAGCTTTCACTCAACTCTTCTGGATAATATTTTCTGTCAAGAGACAATATAGCTATTTTGGAGGTGTAAGTAACATTTGTCAATTACAATATGACAAAATTTCTTTATATAATTATTTTCAAAATTGAAATTTTCTTTCTCTTTTTCTATACTGATAGTATTATGCATTCAAATATCATTTGTTGACATAAATTCTGCAAAATCAGAACCAAATTGACCACTGAGATTTCACCATTTTAAATGACCTTAAGCAATTCTAAAGAAAGTAGCATCCTGCTTGAAAAAAAGCTTAGTTGACTCACTCAGGAGATGGTTAGGGACAGGGAGGCCTGGAGTGCTGCAGTCCATGGGGTCACAAAGAGTTGGACACAACTAGGTAACTGAACAACAGACTCACAAATCTGTACAAAGATGTAACTGATTGATTGAAGGACTGATGACCTCCTTATCACCAAAGTTCCTCAGTTAGAGTCTTTCTGATCGCTTCATGGAGATGTTGTACACATAATGCAGGCATCAGTTGGTGAGATTCAGATCTTTTTAATCTTAGAGTGACAGAATTTAACTGCCTCACTGAGATAATATGAAAACAATTTTGAAAAGAAAAGCACAATAATTTACAAATTTAGATGCATTTGATTCTTCTTCTTGTGATGCACAGCTCTAGATGAAGTTGATTTTATAGTGCCCTTAGAGACTTCTGTGAAAATTTCAAGATATGCATATATTTTTTTTCAGCAGTAGCTATTTCCTCTCCTACACTATGCAGAAGTAGTAACATCCAGACAGTAGCAGAGACATGAGCTTATATTTGGTCTTTTGCCTTCTGAACCTAGAATCTTTAATTATAAAGTATTCAGAAACTTAAATGAGTACTTCAGATATGCTGTTTTAAACTTAACATTTTAATTTCGGATCTACTGACATTACAAAATTAGGGTACTATCCCAAGAAGAAATATCTTTGGTAATTCATGGGCACTTCCTTTATTGCTTATATAAATGAGTATTGAACAACTAAAGCCATTTAGTATGTTGACATTTTTTCTACTTCTTCAACGTAAGAGAAGTTTTAAAGCAGCATGAAAATGGAAATTCATTTAAATGAAGATTAATCATATTTTTACTAAACCTCAAAGCAGTCTCATTTCTGTTTGGTTTGAAAAATGAACAGAGAAGCAATAAAGCTATTTTATCTAGATTATATATTTTTGAGAATAGTAACAAAAATGAGAACTATTGTGCTTAAAATAATTATAAATACTGGTCATTTTGAGAGCAAAAAATAATGTTTTTGAGAAAAAGTAAAATTCAAAGGAAACATCAGCGAATATTTAAGGGAAAGTGAAACAAAATCATTCACAAGTTATCAGTTGTTTATGCTATCAGGATAAAAAGGATCAACAAGAATGAATGAAATATTCAGATATCTTTAACATCCTCTTTTTAAAATCTGCTAAGTACAAGCCAATATAGCATATTTACTAATTCATGGTGTAAGTCAACTTTGTTCAAAAGCTAGTTCTTATAAAATTCTTTATACTACAAGAATATGGCTTTTCTTCCCCTCATATTGAGCTCCAAACTGTACATTTCTTAAATTTTTATCATGTCTCTACTCGTATGATTTAAGAAGGGTCAAAATTTAATTGACTTCTCTGCTACCTATTTATATTACACTTACTGGCAGGATTACAAAAGAATATCGTATCTCTACTAATATTGGAAACACTGTTCCATCTCTCTTATGGCTGCTGCTGCTGCTAAGTCACTTCAGTCGTGTCCGACTCTGTGCAACCCCTTAGTAGGCAGCCCACCAGGCTCCCCCTTCCCTGGAATTTTCCAGGCAAGAACACTGGAGTAGGTGGCCATTTCCTTCTCCTCTCTTATGGCAAATTATGCCAAAACCAGAGCAAATAAATCAAGCTGAAGATAGCTAAAATACCTGCTAATAAAGACAGGGGGAGAAATGTGCTTCTAGGTCAGTTCTGATCATCTTCTATCTTCTGATAAAACTATGAAAATGAATCAAAGCGAAAAAAGAAATATTATTGTACTTCACCTTAAACAAAACTTCTAGTCAGAGAAAATCCTTACACTGTTGGAAAAGACTCTGATGCTGGGAGGGATTGGGGTCAGGAGGAGAAGGGGACGACCGAGGATGAGATGGCTGGATGGCATCACGGACTCGATGGACGTGAGTCTGAGTGAACTCCGGGAGATGGTGAGGGACAGGGAGGCCTGGCGTGCTGCAATTCATGGGGTCGCAAAGAGTCGGACACGACTGAGCGACTGAACTGAACTGAACTGTATCCATTATAATACTTAAGAGGGTATCATCAACAAGGAATGAAACCTGTTTGAAAACACAGTAAACATATTTTGGAAAATCTTCCCTACCACCAGTTTAAAAAACAAAACAAAACAACTTTTGTTGTGATAGTATGAATATATATATTTTAAAAATCAGAAAGCAAACAGTTTTAATTAACTTATAAGTAAGACTTCATAATTTGTCCACAAGTTTAAGCAGTCTTTAGAGTGAGTGAAAGTCGCTAGAGTCATGTCAGACTCTTTGCAACCCCATGGACTATACAGTCCATGGAATTTTCCAGGCCAGAATACTGGATTGGGTAGCCTTTCCCTTCTCCAGGGGATCTTCCCACCTAGGGATTGAACCCAGGTCTCCTGCACTGCAGTCAGTTCCTTTACCAGCTGAGCCACAAAGGAAGCCCTAGAATACTGGAGTGGGTATTTCTTTCCCTTCTCCAGCGGATCTTCCCGACCCGGAAATTGAACCGGGGTCTCAATCTTCCCACCTAGGGATTGAACCCAGGTCTCCTGCACTGCAGTCAGTTCCTTTACCAGCTGAGCCACAAAGGAAGCCCTAGAATACTGGAGTGGGTATTTCTTTCCCTTCTCCAGCGGATCTTCCCGACCCGGAAATTGAACCGGGGTCTCCTATCGGAGGCGGATTCTTTTCTAACTGAGCTATCAAGGAAGCCTAGTCTTTACTGTAGAGGACAAATGCATGGGAAACATTTTTCAAGCCAATTACAGCAAATATACTGCTTCTCTGGAGGCTCAGAGGGCAAGGCTTCTGCCTGCAATGCGGAAGAGCAGGTTCAGTCCCTGGGTGGGGAAGATCCCCTGGAGAAGGAAATGGCAACCCACTACAGTATTCTTGCCTGGAGAATCCCATGGATGGAGGAGCCTGGTAGGCTACAGTCCACAGGGTCACAAAGAGTTGGACACGACTTAGTGATTTCACTTTCACAACAAATAAATTTTTACATTTTCCTCTACTGGTCCCCCCACCTCCCTCCTCACCTACCATTCCTAAGAAACAAACACAATTTTTCTTGTCTTCTTATGGCTTAATCACATTCTGGTAGGATATAGAAAAAGGTAGCACCATGAGCTGTAAGGCTTAACCAAACAAAAGTTTGAAGATATATTTTGTTTCTGATTGACAGACTATTTCCTAAATTACTAACAGTGATACAGATCATGAAAAGCAAATCAAGTAATTGGAATTCATCAAGCCATTTCATCCTCTGTTGTCCTTTTTTGCTCCTGCCCCCAGTCCCTCCCAGCATCAGAGTTGGTAAAATATTTAATAGTTACTGTTAAATTGCAGTTAAATTTAATATTAAAACATATAATAGTTTAACAGTTCAGTTCAGTTCAGTCGCTCAGTCATGTCCAACTCTTTTGCAACCCCATGAACTGCAGCACGCCAGGCCTCCCTGTCCATCACCAACTCCCAGAGTTCACTCAGAGACAAAATGTGGTCCACTGGAGAAGGGAATGGCAAACCACTTCAGTATTCTTGCCTTGAGAATCCCATGGAAGGTGCTCATATGACTAATTATTAGAGAAATGAAAATCAAAACTGCACTGAGGTATCTCACTCCAGTCAGATAACCATTATCAAAATGTCTACAAACAATAAATGCTGAGAAAGGACGTGGGTATAAGGGAACCCACCTATTCTGTTGGTGGAAATGAAAATCATTGCAGTCACTATGGAAAACAGTATGGAGCTTCCTTAAGAAAGCTAAAAACAGTCTATCATGTCATCCAGCAATCCCATTCCTGGGCATATATCTGGAGAAAATCACGGTTCAAGAGGACACATGCACCCAAATGTTCATTGCAGCACTATTTACATTAGTCAAGACATGGAAGCAAACTAAATGTCCATCAACAGATAAATAGATAAAGTATATGTGGTACTTGTATAAAATGGATTATTATTCAGCCATGAAAAATAATGAAATAATGCCATTTGCAGCCACATAGATGGACCTGGTGATTATCATACTAAGTGAAATATCAGATTAAAAAATACAAATATTATATGATATTTATTATCATGTAAGCAATATCACATAAGACTCTGATTTATCAAAATCTAAAAATATATGATACAAATGAAATTATTACAAAACAGAAACAGACTCAAAGACTTTTGAATGAAATTATGGTTGCATGCATCCTAAGTTGCTTCAGGCATGTCCAACTCCTTGGGACCCACCCTATGGACTATAACGCACCAGGCTCCTCTGTCCATGGGATTCTCCAGGAAAGAACACTGGAGTGGGTTACCATGGCCCCCTCCAGGGAACATTCTCAACCCAGGGATTGAATCTGTGTCTCTTATATCTCATACACTGGCAGGTGGGTTCTTTACCACTAGTTCCACCTGGAAAGCCCTGAAATTATGGCCACCAAAGTTTAACTGTCATGGAGAGGGATACAATGAGAGTTTTGCATTGACATGTATACACTTTAATATTTAAAAGATAAACAAAAAAGACCTACTGTCTAGCACAGAGATCTCTGCTCAATATTCTGTAATAGCCTAAATAAGAACAGAATCTGAAAAAGAATAAATGCAAGTATATGCAAAACTGAAACACTTTTTCTCTAAAGCAGACACTAACACAATATTGTTTATCAACTATCCTCCAATATAAAATACTTTTCTCAGAATAGCAACATTACAAATGATAACACAGAAATACATACTTTGTAAAAGACTACTGTTGCTGCTAAGTCGCTTCAGTCATGTCCAACTCTGTGCGACCCCATGGATGGCAGCACACCAGGCACCGTGGTCCCTGGGATTCACCAGGCAAGAACACTGGAGTGGGTTGCCATTTCCTTCTCCAATGCATTAAAGTTAAAAGTGAAAGTGAAGTCGCTCAGTCATGTCCAACTCTTTGCAACCCCATGGACTGCAGCCTACCAGCCAAGAGTACTGGAGTGGGTTGCTATTGCTTTCTCCAATACTATGAACAATTATATACCAATGAAGTGGGCTACCTAGGAGAAATGGAATAATTCTTAGAAATATGCAAGACTAAATCAGGAAAAAATAGAAAATCTGAATAAACCAATTACTGGCAATGAGGTTGTACCAGTAATCAAAATTTTTCTAATAAAGTAAAACTGAAGACCAGATAGCTTTACTGGTAAATATACCAAACATTTAAACAAGAATTATGCCATAAGTGCATGCATGCTGAGTTACATCAGTCATGTCTGACTCTTTGTAACACTAGGAACTGTAGCCCACCAGCCTCCTCTGTCCTCAGAGTTCTCTAGGCAAGAATCCTGGAGTGGGTTGCCATGCACTCCTCCAGGGGACCTTCCAAACCCAGAGACTGAACCCTCATCTCTTATATCTCCTGCATTGGCAGGTGGTTCTTTACCAACAGCATCACCTGGGAAGCCCTGAGAATTATACCAATCCTTCTCAAACTCTTCTTAAAGATAGAAAAGGAGGAGACATTCTCAAACTCATTTTAAGAATTTTATTACCATTATTATTATTTTGATGCCAAGGCTTAATAAGGAAACTTCTAGTAAAGAAAATTACAGGGCAATATTCTCAATTAATATAGATATAAAAATTGTCAACAAATTACTAGAAAACCAAATATCAGATTGGCAAATAATAAAAATGATCTCCATATGTTGATGACAAGGGCTTAAAGTCTTGAAGACTGAAGAGAAAACTTCTAGACATAATCAATGAATTCACTAATGTTTCTGGATGTGAAATTAAGTTACAAAAATCAGTGTATTCACATTTCAAAACACTAGTGACAAATTTTCTGCCTATGAGCCCACCCACAGTAGTAAGCTAGTCAAACAGAAGGAACAATGCAGGCAACATAGAGGGCAACCTGAAAACATACAGCCCTGGTGAAAGGTGGGCAGTGAGCTGTTGTGCCTCACAGAACACTTACTGCATAAGATCATTTCTCAAGAATTGGGAAATGTAACCAGTGTAGCAAATAAATATAAATAAAAACAGCAAATTAGGCAAAATGTGGCAACAGAGGAATAGCTCCCAAGTGAAGGACCAAGATTAAATCCTAGAAGAATTAAGTGAAGTGGAGATAAGCAAACTGCCTGATAGAGTCCTAGGTAATGTACATAGAGATACTGAAATGACTTGGGAGAAGAATGGATTAACAGAGTGAAAGTTAGAAGTTTTTACCATAGAGTTAGAACATACAAAGAAAAAAAGCAGCAATAAAAAATAAAATAAATGAAATAAATGCACAAGGAGTCAACAATATATTTGATGAAACAGGGGAACCTATCAGCTAACTTGGAAAATAATGTAGTAGAAATCACTCTGTGTGTGATAGAGAAATAGAATATATTAACAGAGAAATCAAAAGCACAGAAATCGAAACTGTAATAAAAAATCAGCATCCATATCAAACTACCAATGATATTGTACACAGAACTAGAACAAATAATTTCACAATTTGTATGGAAACATAAAAGACCCTGAATAGCTAAAGCAGTCGTGAGAAAGAAGAATGGAACTGGAGGAATCAATCTTCCAGACTTCAGACTATACTACAAAGCTACAGTCATCAAGACAGTATGGTACTGGTACAAAGACAGAAATATAGATCAATGGAACAAAATAGAAAGTCCAGAGATAAATCCACACACCTATGGACACCTTATCTTTGAGAAAAGAGGCAAAAATGTACAATGGAGAAAAGACAGTCTCTTCAACAAGTGGTGTTGGGAAAACTGGTCAACTACGTGTAAAAGAATGAAACTAGAACACTTTCTAACACCATACACAAAAATAAACTCAAAATGGATTAAAGATATAAAAGTAAGACCAGAGAAGAACAAAGACTATAAAACTCTTAGAGGACAATATAGGCAGAACACATTCTGACATAAATCACAGCAAGATCTTCTATGATGCACCTCCAAGAGTAATAGAAATAAGAACAAAAATAGACAAATGGGACCTAATTAAACTTAAAAACGTTTGCACAACGAAGGGAACTATAAGGTGAAAATACAGCCCTAAGAATGGGAGAAAATAATAGTAAATGAAACAGCTGGAAAGAGTTAATCTCCAAAATATGCAAGCAGCTCATGCAGCTCAATACCAGAAAAATGAACAACCCAATCAAAAAGTGGGTGAAAGACCTAAACAGACATTTCTCCAAAAAAGACATCTAGATGGCTGATAAACACATGGAAATATGCTCAGCTTCACTCATTAGAAAAATGTAAATCAAAACCACAGTGAGGTATCAGCTCACATCAGTCAGAATGGCCATCATTAAAAGTCCACAAACAATAAATGCTAGAGAGGTTGTGGAGAAAAAGGAACCCTCTTACACTGTTGGTGGGAATGCATACTGGCACAGCCACTCTGGAAACAGTGTGAAAATTCCTTAAAAAACTAGGAATAGAACTGCCATATGACCTGGCAATCCAGTGCTGGGCATACACCCCAAAGAAACCAGAATTAAAAGAGAAACATGTATCCCAATGTTCACTGCAGCACTACTTACAATAGCTAGGATATTTAGTAATAGCTAGGAAGCAACCTAAATGGCCATCAGCAGATGAATGGATAAGGAAGTTGTGGTACATATATACAATGGGATATTACTCAGCATTTGAGTCAGGTCTAATGAGGTGGATGAACCTGGAACCTATTACACAGAATGAAGCAAATCAGAAAAAGAAAGGTAAATACTGTATGTTAACCCATTTATATGAAATTTAGAAAAATGGTACCAATGATCCTACATGCAGGGCAGCAAAGGAGACATAAAGAAACTTTTGGACTTAATGGGAGAGGGCAAGGGTGGGATGATTTGAGAAAATAACATTGAAACATGTACGTTATCATATGTAAAATAAATGACCAGTGCAAGTTTGATGCATGAGGCAGGGCACCCAAAGCCAGTGCTCTGGGACAACCCAGAGAGATAGGGTGGGGAGGGAGGTGGGAGGGAGGTTCAGGACTGTGGGAACACATGTTGGCCAATTCATGCTGAGGTACGGCAAAAACCATCACGGTATTGTAAAGCATCATCCAATCAAAGTAAACAAATTGAAATAAATAAATTAAATGAGGCATTATGAGAGACAAGATGGTGGAGGATTTGGTGAACATGGAGTACATTTCTCTCCATGCATACATCAACAATACATCCTCAGATGCAGAGGCTTTCACAGAGCACCAACTGAGTGCTGGCAGGAGCCTCTGATCACCAGAAAACTCTATATCAGTTCAGTTCAGTTCAGTTCAGTCACTGAGTCGTGTCCAACTCTTTGTGATCCCATGAATTTCAGCACTCCAGGCCTCCCTGTCCATCACCAACTTCCAGATTTTATGCAAACCATGTCCATTGAGTTGGTGATGCCATCCAACCATCTCACCCTCTGTCATTCCTTTCTCCTCCTGCCCTCAATCTTTCCCAGCTTCAGGTCTTTTCAAATGAGTCAGCTCTTCACATCAGGTGGCCAGAGTATTGGAGTTTCAGCTTCAACATCAGTCTTTCCAATGAATACCCAGGATTGATCTCCTTTAGGATGGACTGGTTGGATCTCCTTGTAGTCCAAGGGGCTCTCAAGAGTCTTCTCCAACACCACAGTTCAAAAGCATCAATTATTCGGTGCTCAGCTTTCTTTAAGGTCCAACTCTCACATCCATACATGACTACTGCAAAAACCATAGCCTTGACTAGACAGACCTTTGTTGACAAAGTAATGTTTCTGCTTTTTAATATGCTGTCTAGGTTGGTCATAACTTTCTCTCTCCAAGGAGTAAGCATCTTTTAATTTCTTGGCTGCAGTCACCATCTGCAGTGATTTTGGAGCCCCAGAAAATAAAGTCAACCACTGTTTCCACTGTTTCCCCATCCATTTGCCATGAAGTGATGGGACCGGATGCCATGATCTTAGTTTTCTGAATGTTGAGCTTTAAGTCAATTTTTTCACTCTCCTTTTTCACTTTCATTAAGAGGCTCTTTAGTTCTTCTTCACTTTCTGCCATAAGGGTTAGTGTTAGGGTTAGATCCACTCAAAACTCAGTAGGATGAAAGAAGGAAGGGAAAAATAGGAGAGCAAGCAGGAGTGGTCTTGCACCCAGGCAGTGGAACAGCTGAAGTAGGAGTGAGATCCCCACATCAAGGTCAAGCAGTTCAGACAGACAGGAAGCATTTGAGGCTGTCAAGGTGAAGAAGCTGGTCTGTGACAGTCTAAATGGAGTGAGAACCACACAGACTTCCATGTTGTGGCCCTACATACCCTTGACAGGGACGCAAGTTCACCAGAATGTATAGTGGCTAGGAGTTGGAATGGGACATTTGAGAGCAATCCCATGGCAAAAACTACTGTTGACTCTGGGGAAATGGCCTAAAGCCTGAGTGGATGGGAAGGAGGAGATTGCTGTGGGGAATGCCTTTGAAGGAAAACTGGACAGCCATGTAGGCACTACTGCTCAGCCACATGCAGGTGGTGGGGCCATAACTATAGTCACTCTATCCCTACATGCCAACACTGGCATGCCGACCAGTAGAAAAAAAAAAAAACCAGCAAGGGTGGCCCTTTGAAAGTCTGAAGTACAAAGCAATAGAAAAGGACCCCATCTAGAAGCCCCTTTGAAAAGTGCCAGAGGCTACAAAAGAATCCTAATAGCACCATATCTTCTGCACCTGTGGCTGCTGCCTTCTCTGCATACCTGGTGCTGCTGGGGTCCCTGCAATATAAACATCTGTGCTACATCCATGCTCAGTCCTCACAGGGGCAGAGCTGCCAGATGGTAGGAAAGAACCTTAATATCACCATATCTCTTATACCCATGCCCTTGGCTTCCCTGCATACCTGGCACTGGCAGGGTTCCAGTGATCCTAGCAGCCATGCTATCTACATGCCTTCTCCTCATTGGGACAGAGCTGCCAGAGTCTAGAAAAGAATCCTAATAACATCATATCTCCAGTTCCTGTGGCTTCTCTGTGAACCAGGCACTGCCAGAGCCCATGCAATCCAAGTAGCTGCACCACCTCTATGCCTAGTCCTAACTGTGGCAGACTCAAGTCCTCAGGGCAAACTCAGGAGCAAACTCCTATGGATAACCCCCATGGAAAGATGGGGATAAATCTATGTTGAGCTCCAGGGTGCAGTGCATAAGAAAGAGGATTGAAAACCTTTCCACCAGCTGTACAAGCTACAGATTAAATCCATGTGATTAACTGGGTCTGGTTTTGGAATATGTGAAAGGACAATGAGTGTTCTCAAAAAGGAAATGCTCTAGATCTGGAAGCTGTGGACACTGGTAGCAAGAACAGGCAGGAGTAGGGACAGATTAGTCTGTTCAGTCCCATAGCAGGTCCAGAGACAGCCCTCCCCAGTACTGGAGGTCCTCCTAGGGAGGTGCAGGTGGTCTAGCCTCCTAGGGAGATGGAGGTGGGCTGTGGCTCACAGCAGGGGAAAGGATACTGACAGCTGAGATCCAAGAAAAAACATTTAATATTAGTCTTATATTTTGATTATTTCTGTAGTAGGTTCTTGATGTTTTTCTCTTTTTTTTTTTCTATTGCTGTGGTTGATTTATTATCTCCTTTTAAGCTCTGCAGAATTTTAAAAAATCATACTTTTAAACTTATTTTAAGTATTTCTACTTTCACTTTGGCTTTCTGTAGTTCTTTGAAGTGTTTTTGGTTGTTTTGTTCTTTCCTTGTTGTACTTTGTTCTTTAATATATATAGATCTTTTTATATAATTATATTTAACTTTCCTTCTCTGTTCTTTTTTCTTTTTTTCCACTATGTTTGTTTCCTTGTTTTCTTTTCTATATTTCTCAGTTGACACTCTGTTTTGGTCTTGCTTACTCTTTTGAGTTTGAGATATTTTTGTTTCTAATTGGTTGATATTTTTTGGATTTCCCTTGCTCCCTGAGTAACTCTCTTATACTTTTTTTTTTCTTTTTCATCTGTTTTGGCTCTCTCTATGTGTGTGTGTGTGCTTCTGTGTGTCTGTTCCTTTGTTTTTGTCTCTATTTGTATGATTTTGCTTTTATCATTTGTCTGGTGTTCACTTTTTGTTTCCTTTTTTTGTAGATATTTTGTTCTGTGCCTTTTTGTTGTAATCCCCTTTATTGCCATAATAAAACAGCTTGTAGGGTCTTGGTGCCTCAACAAGAAGTCAGGTCTGAACCTCTGGGATTAGAGTGTTGAGTCCAGGACACTAGACCACCAGGGACTGTTAATCAGTAAGAACTCCCACAAAGGCCTTCACCTATATCCAAGACCTGGTACCACTCAACTGGCTGCAGAACACAGTGCAGGATGCCTCATCTAAATAACAAGCAAGACAGGAATAAAAACCCAATAATCAGCAGACAGACTGCCCACAGACATCCCAAAACAAACCACTTCACATGACCCTACCAATCAGAGGGGAAAAAATTCACCTCCTTCCACCAGAATGCAGTCACCAGTCCTTCCCAACATGGAGCCTACACAAACCACTGAACAAACTACATCCACCATAGGTAAAGACCAAAAGCAAGAGGAAGTGCAACCCTATAGCTTTGGGGAAAGAGAACTTAAACTTGATAAGTGAGAAAAAAATGAAAAGACAGAGAAATATTGTGCAGGTGAAAGAACAGTGTGAAAATCCAAAAGATGAAATAAACAAAGAGGAAATAGGCAAACTACCTGAAAAAAAATTCAGAGTAATGAGAGTGAAGATGATCCAAACTTGTGAAAATTGAATGGAGAAAATGAAAGAATCATTTAAGACATTTAACAAAGACCTAGAAGAAATAAAAAATGACCAAACAATGAAGAATAAAATAATTAATGAAATTCAAAGTACTTCAGAAGAAATAAACAGCAGAATAACTGACAAAATAGTGTATAATAGACCTGGAAGATAGAATGGTGGAAATAACTGCTGAATAGCAAAATAAAGAAAACAAATGAAAATAATTGAGGATAACCTCAGAAACATCAGGGACAATGTTAAATGCACCAACATTTGAAATGTAGGGGTCCTAAAAAATATGAGAAAAAGAAAGGGTCTGAAAAAGTTTTTGAAGAGATTATAATCAGAAAGTACTCTAACATGGGTAAGGAAATAGTCAATCAAGTCCAGGAAAAGCAGAAAGTCCCATAACAGGAGAAATCCAAAGGGAAACACTCTGAGACACATTAATCAAGCTAACCAAAATTAAACACAAATAAGAAATGTTAAAAGCAGCGAGGGAAAAGCAACAACAACAACAAAAAAAAAAGGAAACCCTGTAAGGTTAAAAGCTGAACTTTCAGTACAAATTCTGAAGTCTAGAAGGGAATGGAAGGATAAATTTAAAGTAATGAAAGAAGAAAACCTACAACCAAGATTACTCAACTAAACAAAGATATCATTAAACATTTACAGAGAAATAAACAGTTTTTCAGACAAGCAAAAGTTCTGAGAATTCAATACCAGCAAACCAACTTTACAAAAAATGCTAAAGGGATTTCTATAGGCAGGAAACATAAAAAAAGGGAAAGACATACTAAAATAAATGCTAAGTAATTAAGAAAATGTGAATAGGAATATACATATCAATAATTACTTTAAATATAAATGAATTAAACACACTAACCAAAAGACACAGATTGGCTGAATGTATACAAAATCAAGACCCCTATATGTGCTGTCTACAAGAGAACAACAGACATAGAGACAGACACAAACTGAGAGGGAGAGTATGGAAAAATATAGTTTATGAAAATATAAATCAAAAGAAAGTCATACAAACAATTCTTTCTGTTGATGTTGCTACTGTTTTTCTTATTTTTAATTCAATTTATTTATTTTAATTGAAGGCTAATTACTTTACAATATTGTAGTGGTTTTTTGCAATAATTGACATGAATCAGCCATGGGTGTACATGTGTTCCCCATCCTGAAACCCCCTCCTACTTCCCTCCCCATACCGTCCCTCTGGGTCATCCCACTGCACCAGCCTGGAGCACCCTGTTTCTTACATATAGGGTTATCATTACCATCTTTTTAAATTCCATATATATATGCATTAGTATACTGTATTGGTGTTTTCTTTCTGGAACTTTACTCTGTATAATAGGCTCCAGTTTCATCCATCTCATGAGAACTTATTCAAATGTATTCTTTTTAATGACTGAGTAATACTCCATTGTGTATATGTACCACAGCTTTCTTATCCATTTATCTGCCAGTGGACATCTAGGTTGCTTCCATGTCCTGGCTGTTATAAACAGTGCTGCGATGAACATTGAGGTACATGTGTCTCTTTCAATTCTGGTATTCTTGGTGTGTATGCCTAGCAGTGGGATTTCTGGGTCATATGGCAGTTCTATTTCCAGTTTTTTAAAGGAATCTCCACACTGTTCTCCATAGTGCCTGGACTAGTTTGCATTCCCACCAACAGTGTAAGAGGGTTCCCTTTTCTCTACACCCTCTTCAGCATTTATTACTTGTAGACTTTTGGATAGCAGCCATTCTGACTGGCATGAAATGGTACCTCATTGTGGTTGATTTGCATTTCTCTGATGCTGAGCATCTTTTCATGTGTTTGTTAGCCACCTGTATGTCTTCTTTGGAGAAATATCTGTTCAGTTCTTTGGCCCACTTTTTGATTGGGTTGTTTATTTTTCTGGAACTGAGCTGTAGGTGTTGCTTGAATATTTTTGAATTTTTTTGTCAGTTACTTTATTTGCTATAATTTTCTCCCATTTTGAAGGCCGTCTTTTCACCTTGCTTATAGTTTCCTTGTGGGTCAGAGAGGATCCTGGTGTGATTTATGTTGAAAAGTGTTTTGTCTATGTTTTCCTCTAGGAGTTTTATAGATTCTGGTCTTACGTTTAGATTTTTAATTAATTTTGAATTTATTTTTGTGTATGGAAAAGTTATGACCAACCTAGATAGCATATTCAAAAGCAGAGACATTACTTTGCTGACTAGGTCCATCTAATGGTTTTTCCTGTGGTCATGTATGGATGTGAGAGTTGGACTGTGAAGAAGGCTGAGCACCGAAGAATTGATNCCAACCTAGATAGCATATTCAAAAGCAGAGACATTACTTTGCCGACTAAGGTCCATCTAGTCAAGGCTCCATCTAGTCAAGGCTACGGTTTTTCCTGTGGTCTTATAGTTACTGTAAAATATTTAAATAATTTAAATAAATAATAATTCAATAATTTAATAATTAAATTATTACATAAAATTATGCTTAACTGGACAGTAAAAATCTCTAATTGAAAGCTCAATGTAATCAGCCTAGTTTTGTTTTTCTTTTTTTATTTCTGAAATATTTTAGAGACTTAAGATAATAATAACACTAAAACATTTTTACAAAAGTACTTTTGTTTTATAACCATTGTCAGGTATCTTTGTTTTAAAAAACATACAGGTTCTTAACTGATACTGTTATACTTGTGACAAAATATCTTTTTTTATTTTTTTGCTCTGCAGGTCTGCTAGTAATAAATGTTCTCAATTTATGTTTTTTCTGGAACAGTGTTTATTCTTATTCACTTTTGAAATATATTGCCCCATAGTTAGTCTTTTGTGTGCATGTATGAATGTGTCTCATTTTTTATTTTTCAATAATCTGTATTTTTAGATTTTTAAAATGAGAAATCTGCCATATTTATCTTTGTTTTTGTCTATGTAATATTCCTTTTTTATTGACTACAACAAAGATATTTATCTTGCCTTGGATTTTACTTGCTTGAATACATTATTTTTTTGTGTGATTGGGGTGAATATTTATTTTATTGGGGGTATCTGAGCTTCTTGAATTATATTTTGAGGATTTTCATTGCTTTCAGAAAATCAAAATTGTTATGCCTTCTGTCTTTTTAATTTAAAAAAATATATTTTTGCTTTGTTTCTTGTTTTCTTTTTTTTTTTAATTTGTTCATTTCTTTTCTTGGAGGATCCCCTGTAGAAGGGAAAGGCTACCCACTCCAGTATTCTGGCCTGGAGAATTCCATGTACTATACAGTCCATGGGGTCGCAAGGGGTCAGACACAATTGAAGGACTTTCATTTTCACTTTTTTTTTTCTTGTTTAAATTTCTTATTTTTACTTATTATTTTTTAATCTTTTTAAATTTTACTCTTGGGATTCCAATTTCATATATGCTAGACCTTTTGACATCATGGCATTGCTATATCTTTGGAAACTCTGTACTCCCTCTTTCTTTTCTCTTTTTCATTTTCATTCCTTTTTTAGTACTCCAATTTGAATAATTTGTATTGTATTATCATTAAGTCCACTTAGTTTCTCCATAATTGTGTCAAATTTACTGACAAACTCTTTCAAAGACTTCTTTATCTCGTTTACCAAGTTTTGTTTGAGGGATATGTTCTGTTTCTCTTTTCTGAAGGTCCCCACCTGTGAGTTGCAAAATCTTTCCACTAAATTCTATACTCATATGTCAGTCCACTTTCAGTCTTTAGAAATTTGTTAAACTCTTTAACTGGATTCTTCTTACCTGCCTATAGGAATGCTTCCATTTTCTTCCATTGCCAATATCAGTCAGTGTTCATGCCCCCTCTTGTCTTGGATTTCCTTAGATTTCAAGAGAGTTTGTCGTCTCCTGAACACCCTAGTGAGTGCAAGAAAAGTTATGCTTTGTAAATTATCAAACTTATTCTTAGACTGTTAGAAAATCTCTTTACAGATTAATATTCTTTGGGGTAAAGCCAGAAGTTTTTTCCCTAAACATTTTAATGTTTGTCTTCCAGTTTATAAAACCTAAAATTAAATATCTCTATCATTCACTCATATATTATAGGGAAGTATATTGATATCTAGCATTTATATTTATTTATGAGAAGTTTGTTTTATTTTTATTTTTAAATTTGCTTTCTTTTAAAATTTCTATTGTCTTTCTTATTCCACACTTTTACCCTGGTGGCTCAGAGGTTACAGCGTCTGCCTCTAATACGGGAGACCTGAGTTCGATCCCTGGGTCGGGAAGATCCCCTGCAGAAGGAAATGGCAACCCACTCTAGTATTCTTGCCTGGAGAATCCCATGGACGGAGGAGCCTGGTAGGCTACAGTCCATGGGGTCGCAAAGAGTCAGACACGACTGAGCGACTTAACTAACTCTGATGATAGGTTTCAGTTTTTATTGGTATGCTGTATATCTTGGAATCAGCTGTGGGGCTTTAAGCTGAGAATATATATCTTTCATTAAATCACAATTTATTTTTATTTTCTGATCAGTTGACTAGGTGTTTTCTAGTGTTCTTTCAATTCTGAAGTTTTGTTCTGTTTTTTAGTTTCAAAATTTCAGGTTTTTAGCTTTATACATAAAGTGAAACTATAAAAACTTTCATGGTTTTATTAATCTAAAAGCCAAAGGTCCCATTCCTCTTGAACATCAAAAATTCTGATGTGTAGCTCTGTGGGCTAATTGTGGTTTTAGCTAAAAACTTTACTGTTTCATACTTAATGTTTTTACTTTAGTTCTTAATTTTGGAGAAATCAGACTTGTTTTATTCAATTGCATGTTAAAGTTACTTAACATTCTATAACATCTTTCTTTGATTTTTAAAACAAGAGAACATGTTGGCCTTTTCAGTGAAGTAAATTTTGAAGACATCAGTTTTGATAAATTATTAAACTATGTAACTTCGGGGAAGGCAATGGCACCCCTCTCCCGTACTCTTGCCTGGAAAATCCAATGGACGGAGTAGCCTGGTGGGCTGCAGTCCATGGGGTCGCTAACAGTCGGACAGACTGAGCGAATTCACTTTCACTTTTCTCTTTCATGCATTAGAGAAGAACATTTCCAGTGTTCTTGCCTGGAAAATCCCAGGGACGGGGGAGCCTGTTGGGCTGCCGTCTATGGGGTCACACAGAGTCGGACACAACTGAAGTGACTTAGCAACAGCAGCAGCAATTGTAACTTTAATTTCTACCTTTCCTAAAAGTTATCTTTGTGGATATAAGCATTTGTATACTCTGTATTTACATATTTTTACATGTTTGGTTTCTGATAGCATTATATTAATTTTACATATTTATTTCATATTTCCATTTTTTTTCCAGAAAATCTGTGGCTTTACTATTTTTGCCTTGAGTTTTTATTGGAGATGTAAGGCATATAGAATGTTTGGAGTTATCTTTGTTGTTCAAGCTCTAAATCATGTCCTACTCTTTGTGACCCCATGAACTGCAGCATGCCAGGCCTCCATGTCCTTCACTATCTCCCTGAGTTTGGTTAAATTCATGTCCATTGGGTTGGTAATACCATCCAAATATCTCATCCTCTGTTGCCCTCTTCTCTTGGCCTCAATCTTGCCCAGCATTAGAGCCTTTTCCTGAGAGGTGGCTCTTCTCATCAGTGGCCAAAATGTCAGAGCTTCAGCTTCAGTTTTAGTACTTCCAATGAGGATTCAAGGTTAATTTCCTTTAGGATGGACTGATTTGATCTCCTTGTTGTCCAATGGACTCTAACGAGTCTTCTCCAGCACCATGATTCAAAAGCGTAATTTCTTCAATGCTCAGCCTTCTTTATGATCCAACTCTTAGATCCCTACATGACTAAAAAGCTACTACATAGTTTGACAGTACACAAGTTTGTCTGTAAAATGATGTCTCTGCTTTCTAAGAGGAGAAGGCAATGGCACCCCACTCCAGTACTCTTGCCTGGAAAATCCCATGGATGGAGGAGCCTGGTGGGCTGCAGTCCATGGGGTCACTAAGAGTCGGACACGACTGAGCGACTTCACTTTCACTTTCATGCATTGGAGAAGGAAATGGCAACCCACTCCAGTATTCTTGCCTGGAGTATCCCAGGGACGGGGGAGCCTGGCGAGCTGCCGTCTATGGGGTCTCACAGAGTCGGACACGACTGAAGCTACTCAGCAGCAACAGCAGCAGCTTTCTAAGAGACTGTCTAGGTTTGTCATAGTTTTTCTTTCAAGGAGCATGTGTCTTAATTTCATGACTGAAGTCACCATCCACAGGGATTTTGAAGCCTGTAATTAAGAAATTAAAGTCTATGACTGTTAGCATTTTTTTCCCTTATATTTTCCATAAAGTCCTTGGACTGGATACCATGGTCTAAGTTCTTTGAATGCTAAGCTTTAAGTCTGCTTTTTCAGTCTTCTCTTTCATCCTCATCAAGAGGCTCTTTAGTTTTCTTCAATTTCTGGCATTAGAGTGGTGTCATCTGCATATCTGAAGTTGTTGATATTTCTCCCAGCAATCTTGATTCCAGCTTGTGATTTATCCAACCTGGCATTTCACATAATGTACTCTGCTTGTTAAGTCACTTCAGTCATGTCCAACTCCTTGTGACCCTATGGACTATAGCCTACCATGTTCCTCTGTCCTTGAGATTCTCCAGGCAAAAATACTGGATGGGTTGCCATGCCCTCCTCCAGGGTATCCAGGGATTCAACCCACCACTCCAGTATTCTTGCCTGGAGTATCCCAGGGACGGGGGAGCCTGGCGAGCTGCCGTCTATGGGGTCTCACAGAGTCGGACACGACTGAAGCTACTCAGCAGCAACAGCAGCAGCTTTCTAAGAGACTGTCTAGGTTTGTCATAGTTTTTCTTTCAAGGAGCATGTGTCTTAATTTCATGACTGAAGTCACCATCCACAGGGATTTTGAAGCCTGTAATTAAGAAATTAAAGTCTATGACTGTTAGCATTTTTTTCCCTTATATTTTCCATAAAGTCCTTGGACTGGATACCATGGTCTAAGTTCTTTGAATGCTAAGCTTTAAGTCTGCTTTTTCAGTCTTCTCTTTCATCCTCATCAAGAGGCTCTTTAGTTTTCTTCAATTTCTGGCATTAGAGTGGTGTCATCTGCATATCTGAAGTTGTTGATATTTCTCCCAGCAATCTTGATTCCAGCTTGTGATTTATCCAACCTGGCATTTCACATAATGTACTCTGCTTGTTAAGTCACTTCAGTCATGTCCAACTCCTTGTGACCCTATGGACTATAGCCTACCATGTTCCTCTGTCCTTGAGATTCTCCAGGCAAAAATACTGGATGGGTTGCCATGCCCTCCTCCAGGGTATCCAGGGATTCAACCCGTGTCTCTTATGTCTCCTGAATTGGCAAGGGGGTTCTTTACTACTACCACCACCACCTGGGAAGCCTCCAGGTACTCTTCATGTAAGTTAAATAAACCAGGTAACAATACATAGCCTTGTCATACTCCTTTCCTAATTTGAAAACAGTCAGTTGTTCCACATAATGTTCTAACAATTGTTTTTTGACCTGTGTAGTACAGGTTTCTGAGAAGATAGGTAAGGGAGTCTGGTATTTAAACCTCTTTAAGAATTTTTCACAGGTTGTTGTGATCTACACTGTCAAATGAGGGAGACACAGGTTCAGCCCCTGGGTTGGGAAGATCCCCTAGGGAAGGGAATGGCAACCCACTTCAGTATTCCTGCCTGGAGAATTCCATGGGCAGAGGAACCTTGTGGCTACAGTCCATGAGGTCGCAGAGTTGGGCATCATGAAGTGACTAACACACACACTGTTAAAGGCTTTAGATTAGTCAATGAAACAGTTTATCTGGAATTCTCTTGCTTTTTCTATGATCCAATGGATGTTGGCACTTTGATCTCTGGTTCCTCTGTCTTTTCTAAATTTAACTTGTACACCTGGAAGTTCTCAGTTCACATACAGCTGAAGCCTAGCTTAAAGGCTTCTGAGCATAACCTTACTGGCGTGCAAAACAAACACAATTTTAAGGCAGTTTGAACATCGTTTGGTATTGCCTTTATTTGGGGTTGGAATGAAAACAGACCTTTTCCAGTCCTGTTGGCCACTGATGCGTTTTCTAAATTTGCTGACATACTCAGTTCAGTTCAATCACTCAGCCAAATCCAACTCTTTGCAACCCCATGGACTACAGCACACCAGACTTTCCTGTCCATCACCAACTCCTGGAGCCTACTCAAAATCATGTCCATCACATTGGTGATGCCATCCAACCATCTCATCCTCTGCCACCTCCTTCTCCTCCCACCTTCAGTCTTTCCCAGCATCAGGGTCTTTTCCAATGAGTCACTTCTTCACATCAGGTGGCCAAAGTATTGGAGTTTCAGCTTCAGCATCAGTACTACTCAGTGCATCAATTTTTAGGATTTTAAATAGCTTGAATTCCATCACCTTCACTAGCTTGGTCTGTANGTCTTTTCCAATGAGTCACTTCTTCACATCAGGTGGCCAAAGTATTGGAGTTTCAGCTTCAGCATCAGTACTACTCAGTGCATCAATTTTTAGGATTTTAAATAGCTTGAATTCCATCACCTTCACTAGCTTGGTCTGTAGTAATCTTTGAGTTATTTTTATTTACCTTAAGGAAATGTGTTTTCTGTATGGATTCAGTTATCATAATGTAATTTAATAAGATAATGGGCCCTCTTTGGGGATCCTGGACTGAATTCTTTCTTCACAACTTTGTGCTATATGATGGTTTGCTTAGCTGTATTATGCCTCAGTTGAGGGTATTGACTTTGAATTAATTTTTATTGCTTCCTTAACAAATGATCACAGATTTAGTGACTTCAACCAATACAAATATATTACCTTATAATTCTAGGTCAGAAATTAGATTTGAATATAATTGGCTATAATCAAGGTACTGACAGGGCTGCCTTTGCCTATAATTGCTTAGCCATTCTAGTACAATGTAGGTTTTGAAAGCCAGAACCACTGTACTAAATATCTTATTATTTATAACAGTGTCAACACCATCACAGGCACTGAATGACAGCTTGATATTGAAAAAATAAATGCATTCAACAAATCAATCATCACATTCGGTGCATTGAATGGAATTCTAAGATAAAATTAGTGATAATTAAAATGGAGCTAATGCATTCTTTGCCTAGGTTGATTTTTGGCTACTCAGTTACAAATTTGGACTTTTCCCAAAAAAAGCATCCGTTATATGACACAATGATTTTATTAATACTTAAACTATAACTTTTCAGGAAAAAAAATCTAATGAATTTTCATTAGAACTGAAGTCAGTTGGGTCCTGGTGGGACTCCTAGGCATGGAGTCCTTTCTATCTCCCAGTTTCTTGAAGGTAACACTCCAGCCTCCATGACCTTCCCTCAATTCCAAAGGATTCAAACAGTTACTAATCAAGGAAGAGCAGCCAAGAGACTACCTGAGATAAGATTAAATGGACCAGAGAATCTCATCTATATCAGGAGACCAGTCTCCAGAAACAAAATTAAGGGAGTAGAAGCCATACTCACCCCTAATCTTATCAGAGACTCCACTTTGACCCCTGTTGTAAAATTCTTCATCAAGCTATCTGGTTTTGGGACACATAGTTTTTTGAGGCAGAACCCTGGTATGTCTCCCTTTGCCTGGCAAAGCAATGAAAGTGAAAGTGAAAGTCGCTCAGTCATGTCCGACTCTGCAACCCTGTACAGTCCCTGGAATTCTCCAGGCCAGAATACTGCAGTGGGTAGTCTTTCCCTTCTCCAGGGGATCTTTCCAACCCAGGGATTGAACCCAGGTTTCTCTCATTACAGGCAGATTCTTTACCCACTGAGCCACAAGGGAAGCCACAGCAAAGCTATAAAGCTGTCCTTTTCTGTTTAACTCAAAACTGTCTCCAGGATTTGATTCAGCACCAGTATACATGGAGACTGAGCTTTCAGTAATACTACTTAATAGAAATTTAAAATCATATTAAAGGTGATTATAAATTCTATTGTTTCAATAAAACTTCAGTAACAAATTAGAGAATAAACAATAAAAAAGATAGCTTCAAAGTTAATAGAATCATGGAAAATATAAAATTTAGCTAGATAGGATATCCAGATTAGTTTATTTATACATATATGTTAAATATGCCACTAATACTCATCCTTAATTTATAAATTCACATCTTTCAACATAATACACCTACAGAAAATGAAGATCATGGCATCTGGTCCCATCACTTCATGGGAAATAGATGGGGAAACAGTGGAAAATCTGAGTGAACTCCGGGAGTTGGTGATGGACAGGGAGGCCTGGCGTGCTGTGATTCATGGGGTTGCAAAGAATCGGACATGACAGAGCGACTGAGCTGAACTGAAAAAACAACTGAATATAGATAAAACTTTGGACTAGATTTTCTTTCATTCTATTATTACTCTGCCAGTGTATAGTTGAGTGGTTTAGTTAATTTACATAGTCTATCCATACATTGAAAGGTTTTTCCTATTTAGCATTTATATTCTATAACAGTAGAATTGTTTCATTTCTGTGAGGAGTAATTTTTTTAATATATCATCTTTTATTCAAATGGTACTTTGATGTATTAAATAAGGAACAAAAGTATGATTCATCTTTAAAGTAATATGTCAAACTATGACATTTCTAATGAATAAAAAAGAAATGTTCTTTCTTATATCCTGTTGGTTGAAATTGCATATGACTATATAAATAATAAGGATAAATATATATAATTTATCTAGACCATATGCTTATATACACATTATTAAAACATCTCAATTTTATGAAACTGCATCTAGCAAAACAGTATAGAATATAGTGATCACTCACTTGAGATACAGATATTCTTTAACCCTCATAATTTAGCAAGCTTTTAAATGTTTTAGTAAAAAAAAATATATGTCAACAATTAGGAATTTTGTCTAATCATTAATTCAAAAAATTTTAATTTTTAGACATGTCATTGCTATTTTTAATATTATACAAGTACATTTGTGTTATGTATTCTTTTCAGTGACCAATATTATGATTTTCTATAATAATATATGCTTACTTAGCTTTAATTTTTAAGAGCTACCCTGAATTACATGTTATTTTATAATGTTAAATTTTGTGGGATGAAGCTTGTATTTAGTAATCCTTTATTATGAATTTTTCACAGAAATATTAACTCTTTCTTGATATGACTTTCTATTTGTTTCTTTCTGTCCTAGAAATTCTGAAAACACTGGGCCTTATATAATAAAATAAAGTAAAATAATCTAAGCCCTGATTTATTTTGATTACCATTTGAAATATTTCACTTGATATAAGTATGAACTTGATTAATTTAATTGAGTGTGTTTTTTTCAACATTGAGGGTATTTTAAATCAAATCCTATAAGAAAATACTCCAATGTGAATAGGAAATATGAAGTCACAAGAGGGTCTTTCTTTCATTCTATTTCTAGTATGTAATACAAGGTTTACAAATAATATCTTTCAGTGTAAACTTCAGCACTAGTGTGCTGGTCAAAATGATTGGCTTAGTAATTGTCTTCTTAACCTAAAGCTGCCTAATATAGTATTTCACATATATTTTATATATATTACTTATTCCACAGTACACTGTCTCTAATCAAACAAATGGTATTTAGCGGATAGTCAAGATGATGCTTTTGTAATGAAACTTGTTGAAGTCCCATCTCAATCATGTAACAGGTCTCTAAGTTTGGTTATCTCATGTCTTTGTGTTTAGACTTGGCATAAAAAAAGAAAAAAAAAAGTGACTTGGCCTTCCGTGGTGGCTCACTGGTAAAGAATCCACATGCCAAAGTAAAAGTCACAAATTCAATCCCTAATCTGGGAAGATAAACCCATGCACTGTAACTACTGAGCCTGTTCTCTAGAGTCTGGGAGCCACAACAACTGAGGCCATGTGCTGCAGTTCACGTGCTCTAGAGCCTGTGCTCTGCAGTAAGAGAAGCCACCACAGTGAGAATCCTGCACACTGCAGCTGGAGAGAGGTTTCCAATATCTGCAACTAGAGAAAAGCCCACATAGCAACAAAGACACAGCATATCCAAAAATAAATAAATAAAATTTTAAAATGCCTCATATGAATTCAAAAATGTTTAATGCCTCATGAATAGTATACATACTATTAATTTTATGTCCCATTTTGATTTTCAGAATAGAAGAAAGTAAATCAGAAAAAATAAAGCTAGAAGCAATATGGGACCCCACTTAGCAGTTGTTGTTGGCTAAATGTCCCTCTCAGTCAGTGAGTCACAAGGGGAAGTCTCAGGCTGGTCATGGAATTTAATGCTAATTATATTTTCCATGGAGAAAGAAATGGCAACCCACTCCAGTATTCTTGCCTGGGGAATCCCAAGGACAGAGGAGCCTAGCAAGCTACAGTCCACAGAGTCACAAGAGTCATATACAACTTAGTGACTAAACCACCACCACATTGGCCACATTTAAGATTCTTGGCTTATATTGAGTACAACGTGGCTTGGAGAAGCATCATTTATTTTTGGTTCTTAATGTGTGCATGCTCAGTTGTGTTCGACTCTTTTGCAACCCTATGGACTGTAACCCATCCAATTCCTCTGTCCTTGGGGTTTCCCAGGCAAGAATACTAGAGTGGATTGCTATTTCCTTCTCGAGGCATCAAACCGAAATCCTGTGTCTCCTGCATTTGCAAGCTGGTTCTTTATCAACCAGCTGCCTGGGAAACCTCATGTTTGGTTCTTAGGAGGAAGTACCTTGTGAGGCAGGAAGACTTATAGAGGCAGGCCATGAATTCTGAAGTTTTGGTAGACTTTCTATCCTGTTTTATCTTTTGAGTAAGCAGACTTGATTACTTTTTCCATAAATTGTATGTAATACAGGTAAATAGAGATTCAGTTCAGTCACTCAGTCCTATCTGACTCTTTGTGACCCCATGAATCATAGCACGCCAGGCCTCCCTGTCCATCACCAACTCCCGGAGTTCACTCAGACTCATGTCCATCAAGTCCGTGATGCCATCCAGCCATCTCATCCTCTGTCGTCCCCTTCTCCTGCCCCCAGTCCCTCCCAGCATCAGAGTCTTTTCCAGTGAGTCAACTCTTCGCATGAGATGAACAAAGTACTGGAGTTTCAGCTTTAGCATCATTCCTTCCAAAGAAATCCCAGGGCTGATCTCCTTCAGAATATCTCCTTGCAGTCCAAGGGACTCTCAAGAGTCTTCTCCAACACCACAGTTCAAAAGTATCGATTCTTCGGGGCTCAGCTTTCTTCACAGTGCAACTCTCACATCCATACATGACCATTGGAAAAACCAGACTTGACTAGACGGACCTTTGTTGGCAAAATAATGTCTCTGATTTTCAATATGTTATCTAGGTTGGTCATAACTCTTCTTCCAAGGAGTAAGCATCTTTTTATTTCATGGATGCAGTCACCATCGGCAGCAATCTTGGAGCCCCAAAAGTAGAGTCTGACACTGTTTCCACTGTTTCCCCATCTATTTCTCATGAAGTGATGGGACAAGATGCTATGATCTTTGTTTTCTGAATGTTGAGCTTTAAGCCAACTTTTTCACTCTCCACTTTCACTTTCATCAAGAGGCTTTTTAGTTCCTCTTCACTTTCTGCCATAAGGGTGGAGTCATCTGCATATCTGAGGATATTGATATTTCTCCCAGCAATCTTGATTCCAGGTTGTGCTTCTTCCAGCCCAGAATTTCTCATGAGGTACTCTGCATATAAGTTAAATAAACAGAGTGAAAATATACAGCCTTGACGTACTCCTTTTCTTATTTGGAACCAGTCTGTTGTTCCATGTCCAGTTCTAACTGTTGTTTCCTGACCTGCATATTGGTTTTTCAAGAGGAAGGTCAGGTGGTCTCGCATTCCCATCTCTTTCAGAATTTTCCACAGCTTATTGTGATCCACATAGTCAAAGTCTTTGGCATAGTCAATAAAGTATAAATAGATGTTTTTCTGGAACTCTCTAGCTTTTTTGATGATCCAGCAGATATTGGCAATTTAATCTCTGGTTCCTCTGCCTTTTCTAAAACCAGCTTGAACATCTGGAAATTCACAGTTCATGAATTTCTGAAGCCTGGCTTGGAGAATTTTGAGCATTACTTTACTAGCATGTGAGTTGAGTGCAATTGTGTGGCAGTTTGAGCAATTCTTTTGGATTGTCTTTCTTTGAAATTGAAATGAAAACTGACCTTTTCCAGTCCTATGGCCACTGCTGAGTTTTCCAAACTTGCTGGCATATTAAGTGTAGCACTGTCACAGCATCATCTTTCATGATTTGAAATAACTTAACTGGAATTCTGTCACCTCCATTAGCTTTGTTCATAGTGATTTTTTCTAAGGCCCATTTGACTTCACATTCCAGGATGCTTGGCTCTAGGTGAGTTATCACATCACCGTGATTATCTGGGTAGTGAAGATCTTTTTTGTACAGTTCTTCTGTGTATTCTTGCCATCTCTTCTTAATATCTTCTGCTTCTGTTAGGCCCATACAATTTCTGTCCTTTATCGAGCCCTTCTTTGCATGAAATGTTCCCTTGGTATCTCTAATTTTCTTGAAAAGATCTCTAGTCTTTCCATTCTATTGTTTGCCTCTATTTCTTTGCATTGATCGCTGAGGAAAACTTTCTTGTCTCTTCTTGCTATTCTTTGGAACTCTGCCTGGAGCCAGAACGGGAGATCCCACCCATGACAAGGTCATGCGGAGGAGACTTGACAGGCAAGGCAGATCAGGGCTCAAGGGACTCCCTGGACCTGCTCGATCATCTACCCCAAACCAAAATATTTCTGTCTACTGTATAGTATATTATGTCTTTTACCAACTCTTCTCACATTAACAGGGGGCTATCCCCGATCAACTTTCTCTGGAAAAAATAAACGTAGGGATCTAATTGATAAGTCTCCTGGGCATGAAAGGAGAATATTAATTCAAACCCCACTGTTAGCATTCTAGCTTGCTTGGCAGGTTTATCCAGACTCTTGCAACTACACATATGATTGTTCACAAACCATGACATGGGAAGCCTAAGCATTCTAAAAATATAGAGCGCTTCGAAGGGTGAAAAAATTTTATTAAAATAATACTGATGAAGGGTTTCATTGTTAAGACAATGCTTGCTGCCAAGTTCCCATATCCCTTAATCACTGTGTGCCTGGGAGTGCATTAGTTAATATAGTTGGAATGTAAGTAAAACAAGTAGTAACCTTGGTATTATCCACATCAGACCTTTGAGCTAATAAGTTCTTTTTTTTGTCATTGTAACCCACTGCACCTTTGCTCCATGAGACTGTAACTCTGTTTAGTACTTTCTGAGGCTAACACAGATTAGAGGTATAAAGAAAAAACACTTCAAGGGAAAACACATTTTCTGGTTGATCAATCTTTATCAAAAAAGGGTCATAAAATGTCAACAGGCCTCCAAGGCCAGAAAATAATATACACAACATAAGACCCTTGTTTATGGGAAAGGTATGCAGAAAAAAATCTTGGTTTTGATAAGGGCAAAACTCTTGGAATGTTTGAGCTGACTCTGCATGACTTTGCATCTTTCATTTTCCTCTATGTACAAGTCAGGGTATAAGCTATTTTTCAAAATAAAGTTATGGGACTCGCTTAACAAAGCTTGGTTTCCCCACGTCATTCTTTCATTCACCAATACCATTCATCCTGAGGGTATCCCTGGACTCTGCTGAGGCTGGACCCTAGCAGAACTCTGCATTCAGACGCTTACCTCTTTCATTTTATCCTTTGCTTTTCACCTCTCTTCTTTTCATAGCTATTTGTAAGGCTTTCCCAGACAGCCATTTTGCTTTTTTGCACTTCTTTTCCATGGGAATGGTCTTGATCCCTGTCTCTTGTACAACGTCATGAACTTCAGTCCATAGTTCTTCAGGCACTCTATCAGATCTCAGTTCAGTTCAGTTCAGTAG
>SJYX01002573.1:363235-375771 GCA_006410675.1 Oreotragus oreotragus
TTTTTTTTTTTTTTTTATAACTTCTGTTTGCTGGTCTCTTCAGTGTCTGATTTCTGTCCTGTCACAGAGGGGGTGGTGGTGGTAACTTTTTTTTGCTTTGTTTTCTCAGGCTCACTTGTTCAGTTGAGCTGTGGGGAAGGATGGATGCTGCAAACAAATAACACTATCGTGTGCACGCAGTTTCTCAGCCCCGCTGGACCTGACCCTGCTTGCGGCGCACAAACCGCTCAGGCTCTATGTTGCTCTGCCGGGAACCGTCTGAGGCTGGCCCTAGGCTACATGCCCTTCCCCAATCTAAGCCACTCAGGTTCAGCACTCAGGTAGCCTTCAGCAGTGCAGGTTCAGTTGGGACTGCGTTTAGTGCCCTTCCCAGGTCCGAGTAGCTCAGGTGTTTGGTGAGCGCGGTAGCTGCGACTTGACGCCTTTCCCGTATCTGCTGCTCAGTTTTCTGGGTGTACCGCTGGCACCTATTCTGAGGCAGATGGTGACTGTCCAAACCTCCAGAAGTCTTAGCAAAGAAGCCTGCTTGCAATTTGGTAGGTAAAGTCTCTCCGGGGATGTGATTGCCCCCTTCCAGCCCTTCCGGCTCTGGCTGCCTGTCGCCAGCAGGTGCATGGTCTGCAGCTGGCTAGTTCTTTTCCACCCTTTGTTCCATGTGCAGTCCTGGNGCATCATGGACTCGATGGACATGTGTCTGAGTGAACTCCAGGGGATGGTGATGGACAGGGAGGCCTGGCATGCTGCGGTTCATGGGGTCACAAAGGGTCAGACACGACTGAGCGACTGAACTGAACTGAGTCAATGATGCTATCTAACCGTCTCATGCTCTGCCACCACTTTCTCATTTTGCCTCCTATCTTTCCCATTTTCAGGGTCTTTTTCAATGAGTCAGCTCTTTGAATCAGGGTGCCAAAATATTGGAGCTTCACCATCAACATCAGCCCTTCAAATGTGGATTCAGGGATGATTTCCTTTAGGGTTGACTGGTTTAAGTGCCTTGCAGTCCAAGGGACTCTCAAGAGTATTCTCCAGAACCATAGTTTGAAAGTACCAATTCCTTGGTGCCCAAGTTTCTTTATGGTCCAACTCTCACATCTATACATGACCATGGAAAAACCATAGCTTTTACAGTATGGACCTTTGCCAGCAAAGAATGTATCTGCTTTTTATTTTANGTTTGTTAGCCATTCATATGTCTTCTTTGGAGAAATGTCTATTTAGTTCTTTGGCCCTTTTTTTGATTAGGTCATTTATTTTTCTGGAATTGAGCTGTATAAGTTGCTTGTATATTTTTGAGATTAGTTGTTTGTCAGTTGCTTCATTTGCTATTATTTTCTCCCATTCAGAAGGCTGTCTTTTCACTTTGTTTATAGTTTCCTTTGTTGTGCAGAAGCTTTTAATTTTAATTAGATCCCATTTGTTTATATTTGCTTTTATTTCCAGTGTTCTTGGAGGTGGATCATAGAGGATCCTGCTGTGATTTATGTCAGAGAGTGTTTTGCCTATGTTCTCCTCTATGAGTTTTGTATCTGCTTTTAATACACTGTCTAGATTTGTTCTAGCTTTCCTTCAAAGGAGCAAGCATCTTTTAATTTCCTGGCTGCAGGGAATGTTCTCAGTGATTTTGGAGCCCAAGAAAATAAAATCTTCAGCTGCTTCCATTTTTTCCTCTTCTATTTCTAAGAACTGGTGGGACCAGTTGCCATGATATTAGTTTTTTGAATGTTAAGTTTAAAGTCAGCTTTTTCACTCTCCTCTGTCCCTTTTATCAAGAGGCTCTTTAGTTCCTCTTTGCTTTATGTCATAATGGTCGTGTCATCTGTCTATTACAGGTTGTAGATATTTCTCCTGACAATCTTGATTCCAACTTAAGCTTCATCCATTCTGGCATTTCACGTGATGTACTCTGCATATTAGTTAAATAAGTAGGATGGAAATGTACATTCTTGTTGTACTCCCTTCACAATTTGGAACCAGTCCATTGTTCCATGTCCAGTTCTAACTGTTGCCTCTTGACCTGCATTCAGGTTTCTCAGGAGATAGGTAAGGTGATGTGATATTCACATCTCTTTAAAGAGATGTGTCCAAGTTGTGTCCTTGTTCAAGTTGTGATCCACACAGTCAAAGGCTTTAGCTTAGTCAATAAAGCAGAAGTAGATATTTTTCTTGAATTCTCTTGCTTTCTCCATGACTCAGCAACACCTCTCTGGTTTCTCTGACTTTTCTAAAACCAGTTTGTATATCAGGAAGTTCTTGGTTCACATTTTGCTGAAGCCTAGCTTGAAGGATTTTGAGCATTACCTTGTTAGTATGTGAAATGAGCATCCCTGTGCAGCAGTTTGAACATTTTTTTGTTTGAACAAGAAGGTCTTGTCCTTCTTTGGGGTTTGGAATGGAAACTGATATTTTCTAGTCCTGTAGCCACTGCTCAGTTTTCCAAATTTGCCGACATGATGAGTGCAGAACTTTCACAACATCATCTTTTAGGATTTTAAATAGCTCAGCTGGAATTCCATCAACTCCACTAGCCTTGTTCATAGTAATACCTCTTAAAGACCACTTGACTTCACATTTCAGGATAACTGACTTTAGATGAGTGACCACAGCGTCATGTTTATCTGGGTCATTAAGACCTTTTTTGTTCCTCTGTGTACTCTTGCAACCTCTTCTTAATATCTTCTGCTTATATTAGGTCCTTTTTGTTTCTCTCCTTTATCGTGCCCTTCCTTGCATTAAATGTTCCCTTGATAGCTTCAATTTTCTTAGAGGGATCTCTAGTCTTTGCCATTCTATTATTTTCCTCTATTTCTTTGCAATGTTCGTTTAAGAAGGCCTTTTTATTTCTCCTAGCTATTCTCAGGAATTTTTCATTCAGATGATTATATATTTCCTTTTTCCCTTCTCTTTCACTTCTTTTCTTTCCTCAGCTATTTGTAAAGTCTACTCAGACACCTGCTTTTCCTTCTTGCTTTTCCTTTAGAATGATCTTAGTCATCACCTTCTGTACAGTGTTACAAAACTCTACCCATAGTTCTTCAGGCACTCTGTCTACCAGATCTAATCCCTTGAATCTATTTCTCACTTCCACTGTATGACCATAAGGGATCTGATTAATGTTATATCTGAATGGCTTATTTTCTCCTTTTTTTTTTTAAATTTAAGCCTGAATTTTGCAATAAGAAGCTCACCATTTGGGCCACAGTTCCAGGTCTTATTTTGCTGACTGTATAAAGCTTCTCCATCTTTGGCCACAAAGAATGCAATCAGTCTGATTTTAGTGTAAACTATCTGCTGATGTCCATACATAGAGTCATCTCTTCTTGGAAGAGGCTATTTGTGATGACCAGTGCATTCTTTTGGCAAAACTCTGTTAACTTTTGCCCTGCTTCATTTTATACTTCATGCCCAAACTTTTCTGTTACTCCAGGTACCTGTTGACTTCCTACTTTGGCATTTCAATCCCCTATGGTGAAAAAGAAATATCTTTTTGGTGTTAGTTCTATAAGTTCTTGTAGGTCTTCACATAACTGGTCAACTTCACCTTCTGAGGCATTAGTGGTTGGAGCATAGACTTGGGTGTAATGTTGAAAGGTTTGTCTTGGCAATGAATTGAGATCATGCTGTCGTTATTGAGACTGTACTCAAGTACTTCATTCTGTGCTCTTTTATTGGCTATTAGGGCTACTCCATTTCTTCTAAAGGATTCTTGCCCAAAGTAGTAGATATAATGGACATCTGAATTAAATTCATCCATTCTCATCCATTTTAGTTCATTAATTCCCAAGATTTCGATGTTCACTCTTGTCATCTCCTGCTTGACCATATCCAATTTACATTGATTCATGGACCTAACATTTCAAGTTCCTATGTAGTATTTATTTATTTTTTTCCACAGCATCAGTCTCTACTTTCACCACGAGCCACATCCACATGTAGGTCATTTATGCACTGACCCAGGCCTATGATTCGTTTTGAAGTTATTAGTAATGATCCTCCACTCTTCCCTATCAGCATATTGGACACCTTTTAACTGTGGAGGACTCATCTTTGAATCATATATTTTTGCCTTTTCATATTTCCATGGGGTTCTAGTGGCAGGAATAATGGAGTGGTTGGCCATTGCCTCCTCCAGTGGAGAATGTTTTGTCAGAACTCTCTACTATGACCCATCCATCTTGGGTTGTCCTGCATAGCATGGTTCATTAGTTCATTGACTGAAGTAAGCTCCTTCTTCGTGACACAGCTGTGATCCATGAATTTATTTTTATTTGGAGAATAATTGCTTTACAACATTGTGTTGGTTTTGCCACATATCATCAAAAATTTGCCATAGTTATATGTATGTCCCCTCCCTATTGAACCTCCCTCCCATCTCCTACCCTTTCCTACCCTTCTAAGTTGTCAAGAGTACCCTCTCCTTCCTTTCTGTGTCCACAAGGGGATCACAATATTAATTAAAGTAAATCTCTCTCTTAAAATTGTCATATTCTTATGGCTTATTTAGTAGTATACTTATTTATGGCTTATTTAGGAGTATAGCTATGACTATAAAAGTACTTAATGTGTGTTGCAGGAGTTATGATATTATTACTAGTATCTACTTAAAAGTAAAATTTTAAAAGTAGAATTCACATTTGAGATTGCTCTATGAGTTATTAGGAAAAGTCATGTGTTTGCTTATGGCATGTGAGGGAAATACTGTTTTACATAAAATTATTTCAATGATAAGTTTTAAAGTATTACAAAGTGGCCAAAATTATGTAATTAGAATTTTAATCTAGCCTGATGTATGCATAGATTTATAAGTAATTATAGTCTCACTTCATAAAAAGTAAAATGCTATGAATAGTGTATTTTCATGGAATGATTCTGGATAACCTGCAGTCTGAAAAATGATTCACTAGAGATATAATTACTATGATTCTATCACTCAGATAAACACCAGAGAAGCAATCCAAAGGTATATAATTAAGGAACCTTGAAATTAGTTTGATAGTAAAATCATAAAAATTAGACATAAATAAGTTAAACAGTGATATAACATTATTAACATTTTCAAGATAATATAGGCTTCAGAAATAGAAAAAAAAAATTGAGATCATGCTGTCGTTATTGAGATTGTACTCAAGTACTTCATTCTGTGCTCTTTTATTGGCTATTAGGGCTACTCCATTTCTTCTAAAGGATTCTTGCACAAAGTAGTAGATATAATGGACATCTGAATTAAATTCATCCATTCTCATCCATTTTAGTTCATTAATTCCCAAGATTTCGATGTTCACTCTTGTCATCTCCTGCTTGACCATATCCAATTTACATTGATTCATGGACCTAACATTTCAAGTTCCTATGTAGTATTTATTTATTTTTTTCCACAGCATCAGTCTCTACTTTCACCACGAGCCACATCCACATGTAGGTCATTTATGCACTGACCCAGGCCTATGATTCGTTTTGAAGTTATTAGTAATGATCCTCCACTCTTCCCTATCAGCATATTGGACAGCTTTTAACTGTGGAGGACTCATCTTTGAATCATATATTTTTGCCTTTTCATATTTCCATGGGGTTCTAGTGGCAGGAATAATGGAGTGGTTGGCCATTGCCTCCTCCAGTGGAGAATGTTTTGTCAGAACTCTCTACTATGACCCATCCATCTTGGGTTGTCCTGCATAGCATGGTTCATTAGTTCATTGACTGAAGTAAGCTCCTTCTTCGTGACACAGCTGTGATCCATGAATTTATTTTTATTTGGAGAATAATTGCTTTACAACATTGTGTTGGTTTTGCCACATATCATCAAAAATTTGCCATAGTTATATGTATGTCCCCTCCCTATTGAACCTCCCTCCCATCTCCTACCCTTTCCTACCCTTCTAAGTTGTCAAGAGTACCCTCTCCTTCCTTTCTGTGTCCACAAGGGGATCACAATATTAATTAAAGTAAATCTCTCTCTTAAAATTGTCATATTCTTATGGCTTATTTAGTAGTATACTTATTTATGGCTTATTTAGGAGTATAGCTATGACTATAAAAGTACTTAATGTGTGTTGCAGGAGTTATGATATTATTACTAGTATCTACTTAAAAGTAAAATTTTAAAAGTAGAATTCACATTTGAGATTGCTCTATGAGTTATTAGGAAAAGTCATGTGTTTGCTTATGGCATGTGAGGGAAATACTGTTTTACATAAAATTATTTCAATGATAAGTTTTAAAGTATTACAAAGTGGCCAAAATTATGTAATTAGAATTTTAATCTAGCCTGATGTATGCATAGATTTATAAGTAATTATAGTCTCACTTCATAAAAAGTAAAATGCTATGAATAGTGTATTTTCATGGAATGATTCTGGATAACCTGCAGTCTGAAAAATGATTCACTAGAGATATAATTACTATGATTCTATCACTCAGATAAACACCAGAGAAGCAATCCAAAGGTATATAATTAAGGAACCTTGAAATTAGTTTGATAGTAAAATCATAAAAATTAGACATAAATAAGTTAAACAGTGATATAACATTATTAACATTTTCAAGATAATATAGGCTTCAGAAATAGAAAAAAAATCAAAAAGAACAAGTGTTCAGGGTTAGTATTCAGTATATGAGTTCTCTATATTTTCCACTAATCTGTTTCTGATAATGATTTAGAATCCTTGTACAGATATTAATAATACAAAAACTTGACAAGATTCTTATGACAGAAATGTGTTCATTATGAGGGAAGAGACAAAAATAAACTGAATTTCTAAAGATTATTGAAATTTTGTAGCAAATCATAAAATGACCTTTTACTGAGTGTAACTTTTAAAATTAAACTAGTCATACCTGGACATAGCTCTAATAAATATTTGACTTATTAAAGAATACTATAGGACATCAAATTCCAATTCTCACCAATCCTATTTCAGAAAAGAGCTAGATTTAGTAAGTACACTTAAGCAAGCAGATGCTCAAGTGACCAAATAAGACAACAATCCACACTTAAAGTTGCAATCAAGATTGTATTCACTGAGATAGTGCATACAAGAGGCAAAAAGAGGCTTGGCTCCTCAGTGTTCAAGTGTTTCCCACTGAATGGGACCAAGTGGATGCAGTGCAGATGGGTCCAATCACCTCAGGATCAAATATCTCTGAATAAAGACTTTTCATGTCTTTATGTGTATATGGGATGAGGGAAAGGAGATGAGGAGAGTCCAAGAATGAAAAGATCCTGAGTCAAAGTGGAGAATAATGCATCAGCAAAAGCCTTTGTACGGAGGCCCTCCACTGATGGTACCTGAGATAGGAAAGCATATATATGTCTGAGAATGGTTGGTTTGAGCAAAAAAGACTGAACCTTTGACTGGAACTCTCTCCAGAAACTGCAATGCACTGTCTATACACCATGTCTGATATGAGAAAGGCAGACTCTCACCATGGGATATGCCAAAGAAACCTAAATGCCTAGCTTCAGGTTTGAAATATCACATATAAATGTGCTAGAACTCCTCAGATATGAGCAGCCTACCCACCCACTCCTCTTCTAAGATAAATCCTGAATAATCTTAATCATAAAGAATAACCATTTATC
Source organism: Oreotragus oreotragus (assembly GCA_006410675.1). NCBI lineage: Eukaryota > Metazoa > Chordata > Mammalia > Artiodactyla > Bovidae > Oreotragus > Oreotragus oreotragus. Next base: position 370,815 of record SJYX01002573.1, read on the forward strand.
ATGCTCCACTTTTGTTCAGGATATGTTCCAAAGTATACTTGTGGAGAAACTTGCTTTCAGAACATGAGTAGGCTCCCATTATCAAAGCAAGGCCCTCGTGGCATTCATTCTCTGGGTTATGTTACGATCAACATATGGGAAAAAATTCAGGAGGAAACAATTTTTTTTAAAATGTTACAATAAAGCTATAAAAAGCATCTGCTTGTTTCAGTTATAATTGAATGTGTTATTCAGTGATAGCATAATTAATTTGACATTCTAAAATTTAGATTCAAAAGATGAACTATCTTGAACTCACTGAATAAAAATCTAAGTAAATGAAGAAACACTAATGACTTTTCTTAAAGGAAGAGGAAGCTCTAATTGGTGGAGTTAAAGATAACAATGCTAATACAAGATTATTCCTTCCAAAAGGAAAGGTGGCGACCTTCAAATTGAAATTTAAATACCAATTATTTTTTCAATCATCTCAACTTCTGTTTGAGTGAATGGCTTTTTTTTTTTTTATATTCTTCAGTTACTTAGGTCATCTAGAGGTTTTCCATTGAAACAAAAAAGTATGCTAGAGAGGAATATTTCAAAATACCTAAGTAAATATGTCTGGAAATTTATTCATCCATGAAAACAATGAGAACCCTGAAAAAAATGGCAAAAATGAAACTTTCAGAACTCTGAAATTTAATAAAATATCATAGACTTTTACAGAGTTAGTTAAGAAAAGTCCCTAGGAAAAATAATTCGTAGCAATAGCTAAGAATAAGCAAACTCAACACTGGAATGATTGGTTTGGATTTGTAGAGTTGGCATATCAGATTACTTAAAAAGTTCAGTTTTCAAAAATACATTATAAGATAAAAGTAAGCACCAAAGTGTGACAAATAAAGAGAGAAAAAAAATAAGTCTGCAAAAACTCTCACTGAAGAAGATCATGTATTATATGTACTAGACAAAAAGAGTATGTACAAAATGTAAAGAATATTATTTTCAAAAAATAAATGAAAAATTGACAATGTTTGATCATCAAATAGAGAATGTCAATTAACATTTTTTAAAAGGAAAAATCATTATTGAGCTAAAAATTGCAAAAATAAAATGACAAATTCTCAAACTCAGATTTAAGCAGAAAAAAGAAGGAATTAGTAAAACTGAAAATAGATCAACTGGAATTAGACTTTTTAAGTAGAAGACATAAAAAAAGAACAAAGAAAAATTCTCAAACTTTGGGGACATTATCAAGTATACCCACATACATGTAATGAAGAAGAAGTAAGAAAGAAGAGAAGTAAGAGAGAAAGCCTCAGAAATATTTTCTGTTTTTTCTTTTTTTTTTAATAATGGCAAACTCTCCCAAATTGAAAGATTATTTTGCTTCAAGTAGAATAAAATTAAAAAAAAAAAATCCATACCCAGCTGTGTTATAATAAAACTGTCAAAAGTCAGGGACAAAGAAGGAACCTAGAAAAGACCACGAGAAAAACAATGCATCACTAAAGAGTGATCTTCGGAAAGATAAACAACTGATTTTTTATCAGAAACCACAGTAAACATAGGTCAGTGAAATGACAGATTCAAAGTCCTGAATGAAATGATAATTAACCAAGAATGCTATACACAGAAAAATGGCCCTTCAAGAGTGTGGAAGAAGTTCATATCACTCACAGGTAAGGAAAAACTGAAATGTTACTAGTTTACCTGTTCTGTGAGTAATATTGAACGAAATTCTTCAAGCTGTAAAGAAAGAACTTTAAATGGTAAGTTGAATCCACGAGAACAAACAGAACAAGGAAATAACTCCTGAGATACATAGAGTATATAAAAGTATTTTCCTTTTGTTGGCTGATTAAAGTGGCACATGAATAAAGCAAATACAAATCTGCATGGGCCATGATGTACAAAGAAGTAATTTGTATGACAAGAAGGGCATACACAGTACAGACATCTTTGGGAAGGAAACATACTTTTACACAAGCATAGTTTTGGGAGCTCACTGAAATTAAGTTAGTGTATTAGTTTCCCATTTAGGTTGTAGCAAATTATCACAAACTTAATGACTTAAGCACATTAATTTACATTATAGTTAAGTAAGTCAGAATTTTCACTAAAATCAAGATATCAGAAGCTTTGCATTCTTCCAGAGGTTTTAAGAGAAAATCTTTTTTTTTTCTTTTCTAGTAATTGGAAATTGTGTTACCCCACTTTTAACAATGGATACAAAACTAGATAAAAGATCAACAATAGAAAACTTGAACAAGAATATAAACTGATTATGTGTAACACCATCTACTTATTACTCCACTCAAACAAATCTGAATGCACACTCTTTTTGCATATACATGGAGCTCTTCTATAATAGAGCATATGTTAGGTCATATAACAAGTTTCAATAAATTTAGAAGAATTGAAGGCATTCAAAGAATATTTTCTGACCATACTTGAAGGAAATTAGAAATCAGGAACAGAGGAATATTTAAGAACTTCATAGATGTGTGAAAATTAGACATGCACAAATAATCAATGAGTCGGGCAAGAAATAACATGAAAATTATAAATTACTTTGAGATGAATAAAAATGAAAATACATCCTATGAAAATTTATGAGATGCCATTCTCTGAACCTCATTCCTACTATGATTTTAAAAAGAAAGGAAAAGTAAACAATACAAGACAATGACAATGACAATAAAATCTTTCCATATTAGACTGATCTATGTGTTGAGACTATTGGTGACTCACCCCTGGTTTCAGTGATAGTTTCCTAGTACAGTATTTTGACTGCTCTGGTCTCAACAATTATAGTTCTTGGAATATTAATACAGAACCAATAGATGCTTTTTGGTGATATATATGGAAAAAATACAAAAACTTAAAATATATGATCCCATATATTTGTAATTACTGCTTGTCAAAACATAATTTATGGGCTTCATAATCAAACAATTGAGTTCTCATATTGTCAGTGCTAAAATCTGTTCTCTTCATGTGAAATTTATATGACAATAATCAGCTATATAGGTATTTGTGAGACTTAAATGAGAACATATCCATGCATTACTGGATTTAAAATAAATGATAAAAGCTATTATGTATAAATTTATTTATTAATTAATAAGTTATTAGTATAGTCTGGAACTTTATTTTTCAAGCTTTATGTAGAAATTTTGGCTCATTTTTCCCCCTGATATGACTAAAGTTCTAGAATAAAAGCAACAATATGGCCAGCATGAGTGCTTTCTATTAAGATGTGATTATCAGGTCGCCAGACAGTTGTATAAGGACCAATGAAAATTCCCAGAGAAGGAAAGGAGATACTGTATCTGTGAGTGTTCCATCTTCCCATCTTCTGCTATTCTGAAAGCTTTGTCTCCTATGAGAGCAATTTAATACAAACTATAATATGAATTTCTTTCAGATTCTGAAGGGTTCAGATCATGTCCTTCAGTTTCATAGAGGTAGAATTCCAAAGTGATTTGTCTGTGGTAATATATGATTCTAATTGAGTATTTCAAGATTATTCTGTTTAGCTTATGTCTAGTGGTGAGGGTTAAAACAGTCAGGTATAGAACAGACCATTTTAGATTCAAATATTACCTCAAGTCTTTATCATCCTTTTTGAGTTTTGAGATGGAATAAACCATAATTGCCTAGAACCAAAGTCAAGACCTGCTGGAAAAAATAGAAAAAAAGAAAAGGTTTTCATTGCTTTACTTGGTAGATAAATTGCATTTTCTTCAATATTTTGGCTTTTATTTACATAATTTTGTATCTTTAGGTATCCACAGAATTTATATCACATGAGTATAAACTCTAGGCTGTATTATATCACTAGTATGTATTAAACTAAGAACTAATTTTAGATTAACCTTATAAAATTATACAGAATGTCTTTGTTTTAAGCATCTCTTACATAGAGCTAGTGATATGAAATATTTTAGGAATGATTGATGTATTAGAAAGCTTTGTTACCATACATAGTTTTAAAATCAGTGTCAAGAATGATTCACCAAGCACTCTGTGTTAAATGAGAGGTTGCTTATTTATTACCTTTTTCTCATGGGTATTAATTTAGTAAGCTGATGGTGATTGGACTCATTGTATACTGGAATTAAGTCACCTTTTGACACCCACTTAGAGATATTATTGTATATATGATAATCATTTTGTTTCTTAGGAAAAACATTCCAAAATATTGACAAAATATCTTGAATTATTTTAAAAAAATGTGAATAGTAATTTGAATTTTTGGTAATGATAACACTATTTGCATTAAAAAGATGTTTTAGGTTGTTAGGCTGAGAATTTTTAATCATTTTCCAACACTGATTAAGATAGAATTCAGTGACACAAAAACTCTAATTACCCTTAATTTTCAATATAAATTTTTGTTGTTGTATAATCAACAACATCTTTAAGAATTCTCTTCACAATTTTATTTACTCTCTATTTGACACTGGTTTTTCCTCATGGTTGCATTTAATTTTCTTAATGTGTAGAGGTGGTAAGCTGTTAGACTATTGTCACATTCAGTAAAATAACAGAAATGCAAAGCTATATTCCTGAAGAATTTTATTTTAGTGTGATCATACAAATATAGTTCCCTGTTCCAACTTTATTAAGTAATTTTATGACTATTAAATATGCTCAATTTGACAAAATAAAGTATGAGATTCTAATCACATGGTTATTTAATTCACTTGTGATTTTACTGGACAGAATCATATTACCTAAATAATATCTTCATTAATGTTCATTTTCTTTGTGGGAATCTATAGAAGAATAAGAAAAGCACACGATACAGCACTACTGTGACTACTCCTTCACTACAGCAATGTGATTTTAAACTTAGATTCAATTAGATCTAGTTTTACTTGCCTATAGGTCATCACTTCAATTAACATTGTCTATGTGATAGTTTTAAAAAAGCAACTATTTTCAACTCTATTAATGAATAGCCTCATTA
>SJYX01002573.1:378076-391240 GCA_006410675.1 Oreotragus oreotragus
AAAAAAAAAACAAACTTGAACTCATATAATGAAAGCTATTCTAAAATAATTTTAATGCTCTTACATTTTCCATTTTTATCTTCAAAATTTTCTTAATAATAAATATGATTTTATTTGACACAGTGTTATAGAAATTCACATTGTGGTTTTATATGGGTTTTCTAATTGATAATTTCAAATATGTCAGATAATTTCTATTATGCTGCTGCTAAATCAGTTCAGTCGTGTCCAATTTTGTGCAACCCCATAGACAGCAGCCCACCAGGCTCCCCTGTCCCTGGGATTCTCAAGGCAAGAATACTGGAGTGGGTTGCCATTTCCTTCTCCAATGTATGAAAGTGAAGAGTGAAAGTGAAGTCGCTCAGTCGTGTCCAACTCTTCACAACCTCATGGACTGCAGTACACCAGGGTCCTGCGTCCATGGGATTTTCCAGGCAAGATTACTGGAGTGGGGAGCCATTAATTTATATTATACACATGTACAAAATATAATCTATCTTAATAAAACAAATATATTTGGGCACTGATAGTAAATGCCTAAACCTGATCTACTGCATTGTTTTCTTAAATTCTTGGATATAAAGAAATATGTATGCCATGCGATTGCTGTTGTTGTTCAATCATGTCTGTATGCAACCCTATAAACTACAGCAAGCCACTCTTCTGTCCTTCACTATCTCCTGAATATGAGTTTGACCAAACTCATTTGGTCAAACTCATTTCCATTGATTCAGTGATGTTATCTAACCATCTCATATTCTGTTGCTTACTTTTCCACTTGCCCTCAATTTGACCAGTATCAGCATCTTTTCTAATGAATTGTTTATGAGCCTCAGGTGGCTGAAGTATTGGAACTTCAGCTTCAGTATCAGTCCTTCCAATGAATATTCAGGGTTGATATCTTTAGGATTGACTGGTTTGATCCCCTTGCTATCCAAAGAGCTCTCAAGAGTCTTCTCTAGTATCCAGAGTTTGAAAACATCCATTCTTTGATGTTCAGCCTTCTTTATCATGCAACTCTCACATCTGTACATGACTACTGGAAAACATGGACTTTTGTTAGCAAAGTGATGCCTCTGCTTTGTGTGTGTATGTGTGTGTGTGTGTGATGCCTCTGCTTTTTAAAACGCTGTCTAGATTTATTATAGCTTTCCTTCCAAGGCAAAAATCTTCTAACTCTATGGCTATAGTTACTGTCCACAGTGACTTTGGGGCCCAAGAAAATCAATTCTGTCACTGTTTCCAGGTCTTCCCTTGTATTTTCCATAAAGTGATGGGACTAGGTGCCATGGCCTTAGTTGTTTGAATATTGAATTTTAAGCCAACTTTTCACTTTCCTTTTACACTGTAATCAAGAGGTTTGTTAGTTCCTCTTTACATTCTGCCATTAGAGTGGTATCATTTGTTTATCTCAGGTTGTTGCTATTTCTTGTGTCAATCTTGATTCCAATCTCTCATTAATCCAGCACAGCATTTTGCATGATGTACTCTACACAGAAGTTAAATAAACAGGGTGACAATATACAGCTTTGTTTTACACCTTTCCCAATTTTGAACTGGTCAGGTGTTCCATGTAAGGTTCTAACTGTTGCTTCTTGACCTACAAATAATTGGCCACTCAGAAGACAGGTAAGATGGTCTGATATTCCCATCTTTTTCAGAATTTTCCATAGTTTGCTGTGATCCATACAGTCAAAGGCTTTCATGTAGTCAGTGAAGCAGAAATAGATGTTATTTCTGGAATTCCCTTGCTTCCTCTATGGTCCAACAATTGTTGGCAATTTTATGCTATGGGGTAACTATTTATAAGAATAAACTGCATTTGAATAATATTTAGTTAATAAAACTATAAATATAAACATAGAATAATTAACATTAGAATGGTAATTCTAAATACATTGACAGTTTAAAGAACAGTACAAATATTTAGTCTGCATTTTTTATGTATCACTACTTTGCTATTCACATTACATTTTTGTTCCTTATAGAAACCCTCCATGTAAGGTAAGAATATATCCATTTACAAAAAAGAAACATCATTCTGGCAATTACTTACCCTTTTCAAGATTACAAAACACTCCCATTAATTAGATAATATAAACAATATCACATTAAAAACTGTAAGTCCCCCTAAAGGTCACAGGGATCCGGCCACAACCCTCAGCCCCAGCAATGCCCCAGTTCAGCAGGAAGTAGCCAGAAGCGATAATGGCACCCCTTATCCTATCAAAAGGGTCAGAATGTAAGGCTGTACCCCAGGGGCCATGGTGGGCTACCCCTCCTCTTCCTCCTGCTGGCAAGAAGGTCTGTAACGGAAGGATCCTCCCAGATCCTGGGGAGCAATGACAGCACACTTTGCCAGCTAAAGCTGTCCCATCCCAGCCACCTAGAAGGATCTGTCAGCCCATGACGCCTCGCCCTGGCGATCTATCCAAACCCCCGTCCATCTAGCCTGACCATCCCTTGCAACAAACGTATAAAAACCACCCCCAACACAGTCCAGGCACGGACTTCCTCGACCTGCCTCATTCAGGTCCAGGAAGCCCACCCGGGTGCGCTTCGCCATTAAAAAGCCTGTTAGACCCTTTTTTGGTGTCCTGGTCTTTTACCTAACAAAGACCACAAGGGAGCTTATGCCTTCCGATGAGATGAGCTTCAGGTAGGTTTGAGTGAACATCGAAAAATGATCTATGACCCTTTAACTTGGGAGAGGGATCCACCTCATGAAAGTTGATTGCCTTCATTCCACATCCCTGACACTTCTTTCCTCATTAAAGTTCTGCCATCCATTTTTCTAAACTTATCAAGTAGAGAAGTTATTTTCAGTGAAACAGAATAAATTAGAAGCCAGTCTTAAGCCTCTCTCTCTCTCTCAAGCAAAAGATAAAGTTGTGTGTATGTGTGTGTGTAGAACTGATTTAGATTTTATGTGGGAACATACATCAACGTAATAAAGGCCATGTATGAGAAACCCACAACTCATATACTTAGTGGTGAAAAATGGAAATAGTTTTCCTTAAAAATAGAAATAACACTATAACACTCTCATCACTCTTATTTAACATAGTACTAGAAGGTCTAGCAAGAACAACTAGGCAAAACAAAAAAATAAAATTTATTCAAATCAGAAAGGAAGAAATAAAATTGTTATTTTTACAACTGACCTTATCCTATATGATTCAGTTCAGTTCAGTCGCTCTGTCGTGTCCGACTCTTTGCAACCCTATGAATCGCAGCACGCCAGGACTCCCTGTCCATCACCAACTCCCAGAGTTCACTCAAACTCATGCCAATTGAGTCAGTGATGCCATCCAGCCATTTCATCCTCTGTCGTCCCCTTTTCCTCCTGCCCCCAATCCCTCCCAGCATCAGAGTCTTTTCCAATGAGTCAACTCTTCGCATGAGGTGGCAAAGTACCAGAGTTTCAGCTTTAGCATCATTCCTTCCAAAGAACAAACAGGGCTGATCTCCTTGTAAAATTACAAGACATAAAATTAACATAAAAAACATATATATATATATGGGCAGGCAATGTTGTGGCCACCACCAGGCCCAAGACAAAGAGGCTGATTGCCGTTGATGTAAGTGAAACTCAACATGAGTCCTGCCATGAGGATGGAGGCACGTTTGTCTATTTTTAGGGATCACAGCACTGAGGAGGTGATCTGCTCCCAGGAAGTCATTGCCACAGCTTTGATTGCCAATATTGTGAAAGGGTCTCTCGGTCCAATTGGTTTGGATAAAATGTTAGTGGATGATATTGGTGATGTAACCATTATTAATTATGGTGCAACCATCCTGAAGCTACTGGAGGTAGAGCATCCTACAGCCAAACTTCCTTCAAGACAAAGAAGTGGGAGAAGGGACCACCTCCATGGTTATTATTGCAGCTGAACTTCTAAAAAAATGCAAATGAACTGGTCAAACAGAAAATTCATCCCACATTAGTTATTAGTGGCTACTGACTTGCTTGCAAGCAAGCAGTGCATTATATCAGTGAAAATCTGATTATTAACACAGATGAGCTTGGAAGAGATTGCCTGATTGATGCTGCCAAAATCATTGGAATAAATGGTAATTTCTTAGCAAATATGGTGGTATATGTTTTGCTCACTGTTAAATACACAGATATCAGAGATCATCCTCTCTATCCAGTCAATTCCATTAATATTCTGAAAACCCATAGGAGGAGTCAGGTGGAGAGTATGCTCATCAATGCTCAACTGTGTGGTAGAATCCCAAGACATGCCCAAGAGAACAGTTAATGTAAAAATTGCTTGCCTTGACTTCAGCCTGCAGAAAACAGAAAATGAAGCTTGATGTACAAGTGGTTGTTACAGACCCTGAGAAACTGAACCAGATTAGACAGAGAGAATCAAATATCACCAAGGAGCAAATCCAGAAGATCCTGGCAACTGGTGCCAGTGTTAGTCTAACCACTGGTGAAATTGGTGATATGTGTCTGAAGTATTTTGTGGAGACTGGTGCTATGGTAGTTGGAAGAGTTTTTAAAAGAGACCTTACATGCATTGCTAAAGCTTCCAGAGCAACTATTCTGTCAACCTGGCCAATTTGGAAGGTGAAGAAACTTTTGATGCTTCAATGATGGGACAAGCAGAAGAGGTGGTACAAGAGAGAATTTGTGATGATGAACTGATCTTGATTATAAACACTAACGCTCTTACCTCTGCATCAGTCATTTTACGTGGGACAAATGATTCCACATGTGATGAGATGGAGCTCTCCTGTGCCCTTTGTGTGGTGAAGAGTGTTTTGGAGTCACAATCTGTGGTTCCAGGTAGGAGTGCTATAGAGGCAGCCTCTTCAATATGCCTCAAGAGCTAGGCAACCAGTTTGAAAGATCTCTTCTTGTTAATCTTAATACTCTGATAGTTAATGCTGCCCAAGACTACATGGATCTGGTTGCAAAATTAAGAGTTTCTCATAATGAGGCTCAAGTTAACCCAGAATGCGCAGATCTAAAATGAATTGGTCAATAGTATATCCCATGTCAACAAACAAGAAGGGGGGAAGGTTGAACCAACCATAGTTAAAGTTAACAGTTTGAAATTTGCAACTGAAACAGCAATTATCATTCTTTAAATTGATGATCTTATTAAATGATACCCAGAAAACTAAGATTATGAGCATGGAGGTTATGGAGATGCTGTTCACTCTGGAGCCCTTGATGACTGATTTGATTTATTTATAGCAATGTTAGATGCAGCTTTCTTGTACCTCAAGTATTAAATGTTGAAGTGCAAAGGCTGTCAAAAAAAAAAAAAAAGGCAAGCTGCATTTCTATGCACTAACAACAAAGCATTTGAAAAATAAAAATAAAAAATTAACCCATTCACAGTAGATTTGAAAAAGTAAAATAGGAATAAATTTAATTAAGGTAATCAAAAAAACTGTACAATAAAATTAAAAATGTTGAAGTGCAAAGGCTGTCAAAAAAAAAAAAAAGGCAAGCTGCATTTCTATGCACTAACAACAAAGCATTTGAAAAATAAAAATAAAAAATTAACCCATTCACAGTAGATTTGAAAAAGTAAAATAGGAATAAATTTAATTAAGGTAATCAAAAAAACTGTACAATAAAATTAAAATCTTTGATGAAAGAAACAGAAGAAAAGAAGCAAATACAAAGTTTTATTAATTGGAAGAATTATTACTGTTAAAATGTCTATAATACCGGAAACCATTTACAAGTTAAATGCAATCTCTATCAAAATTCAATGGAATTTTTCTTAGGAAAAGAAAAAAAAATCCTAATATTTGTATTTTTATTTGTAAGGAACCACAAAAGAATATGAATAGCCAAAACCATTCAGAAAAAGTGAAACAAAGCCAGAGGCATCAAACACTACAAAGTTATAGCAATTATTAACATTATGGTATTGGTTTTAAAACAGTTACTTAGATCCTTGAAGCAGATCAGCCCAGAAATAAGCCCACACATACATGTTCAAGTAGCATTTGACAAGGAAATCAAAGAACATTCAATGAGAATAATCTCTTCTACAAATGGTTCAGTTCAGTCACTCAGTTATGTCCAACTCTTTGTGATCCCATGAATTGCAGCACTCCAGGCCTCCCTGTCCATCACCAACTCCCGGAGTTCACTCAGACTCACGTCCATCAAGTCAGTGATGCCATCCAGCCATCTCATCCTCTGTCATCCCCTTCTCCTCCTGCACCCAATCCCTCCCAACATCAAAGTCTTTTCCAATGAATCAATTCTTTGCATGAGGTGGCCAAAGTACTGGAGTTTCAGCTTTAGATCATTCCTTTCAAAGAACACCCAGGGCTGATCTCCTTCAGAATGGACTGGTTGGATCTCCTTGCAGTCCAAGAGACTCTCAGGAGTCTTCTCCAACACCACAGTTCAACAGCATCAATTTTTCGGTGCTCAGCCTTCTTCACATTCCAACTTTCACATCCATACATGACCACTGGAAAAACCATAGGCTTGACTAGACGGACCTTAGTCGGCAAAGTAATGTCTCTAGCTTGGTCATAACTTTTCTTCCAAGGAGTAAGCGTCTTCTAATTTCATGGCTGCAGTCACCATCTGCAGTGATTTTGGAGCCCAAAAAAATAAAGTCTGACACTGTTTCCACTGTTTCCCCATCTATTTCCCATGAAGTGATGGGACCGGATGAGATGATCTTCGTTTTCTGAATGTTGAGCTTTAAGCCAACTTTTTCGCTCTCCTCCTTCACTTTCATCAAGAGGCTTTTTAGCTCCTCCTCACTTTCTGCCATAAGGGTGGTGTCATCAGCATATCTGAGGTTATTGATATTTCTCCCGGCAATCTTGATTCCAGCTTGTGTTTCTTCCAGTCCAGCGTTTCTCATGATGTACTCTGCATATAAGTTAAATAAGCAGGGAGACAATATACAGCCTTGACATACTCCTTTTCCTATTTGGAACCAGTCTGTTGTTCCATGTCCAGTTCTAACTGTTGCTTCCTGACCTGCATACAGATTTCTCAAGAGGCAGGTTAGGTGGTCTGGTATTCCCATCTCTTTCAGAATTTTCCACAGTTTATTGTGATCCACACAGTCAAAGGCTTTGGCATAGTCAATAAAGCAGAAATAGATGTTTTTCTGGAACTCTCTTGCTTTTTCCATGATCCAGCGGATGTTGGCAATTTGATCTCTGGTTCCTCTGCCTGTTCTAAAACCAGCTTGAACATCAGGGAGTTCACGGTTCACATATTGCTGAAGCCTGGCTTGGAGAATTTTGAGCATTACTTTACTAGATCTATGTAGATAAAATTTTCTACATAGCAAAAGCAATAAAGTGAAAAGGCAAGCTATGGAATGCATAAACTACTTATAAACCATGTTCTGATAGAAATAAATAAAAGTAGCATCAACATATGTACACTATCAGGTGTAAGATGGAGAGCTAGTGAGAAGGGAAGGAGGGAGCTGGGGAGCCCAGTCTGGTGCTCTGTGCTGACCTGGAGGGATGGGGAGGGGAGGGAAACCAGGGAGGGAGTGGATGTACATATAATTGCAGCTGATTTACGTTCCTGTGCAGCAGACATCAACATAACATTGCAAAAATTAAAATATATAAATAAAAAATAGAAGAAAGAATTCATACAACTTAATATAAAAATTAATTAAAAATGACTGAGAAACTACATGGGCAATTTTTTTCAAAGATGACATACAAAAGAACAAGTACGAGAATATATGCTAAACATCATTAATCATCAGGGAAATATAAATCAAAAGCACAGTGAAATATCACCTTACACCTATTAGGATGACTGTCACGAGAAAGATTAGGGATAGAAAGTGTTGATGTGGATATAGAGATAAGAGAAAATGGTTTTTCTTTTATTAAAATTTGAGAAGACTTCAGATAAAATGCCTTTTGAGAGCTCAAGAGCCAGCATGATGACATGTCAAACTAGGAAATTCTTCCTCTCTCTGGGAATCTTGGGTAAAAATTTATGATAAAATCTGCTTGCCTAGTCATATATTGATTGGATGGGAGATAGCTAGACAAATAGGGTCACTTTAGAACAATTGTCATGAAATTTGAGCTTTGGACACATTTTTGCTTAGTAGTATGATTTTCCCTGGTGGCTTAGTGGTAAAGAATCTGCCTGCAATGCAAGAGCCTCAGGAGACCTGGGTTTGATCCCTGGGCCAGGAAGATCCACTGAAGGAGGAGGGCACTGGCAACCACTCCAGCATTCTTTCCTGGAGAAGCCCATGGACAGAGGAGCCTGGTGGGCTACAGCCCATGGGGTCCCAAAGAGTCAGACATGACTGAAGCAACTTAGCACAGCAAGACACATGCTGCCTCCCAATTACAACCTTCTTGATTCTCATCTCAGTTCTGGTTTACCTAGGTTGAACAAAAGGACAATTATGAATGTAAAAAGAGTGATAATCAGATGAACAATAAAAGAAATAGCATTAACCAGGACTGCTGATTTTAGTTTTAGTTAACAAAACTAAAATTAGGACATACAGTGGCAAGGTATCACAGTATTTCTTGCAGTTAACATTTTTAAAATGAGATAACTAGTCCTCTGAAAGAACAAGCTTTCTCAAACTATTTTGTATTCACTTTAAAGGAGTATAAATTTAAGAAATATTTACTGAATAAATTGACGAATAAGTGAAAGAATGAATATTCTTAGTTTGTCTCTAAACCTTCTTTTCTTCAAAATTATCATATAAAAATATTTAAGGAAAATGAAAATATCTACAGAGACAGCAGAACACCACAATTATAATTCAAAAGATACTAGAGAAAAAATAGAAAATGCTTTATATTTTACACCCACATTAATTGTGAATGTTAACAGATTAGGTGTTCCATTTTTATTCACATAAATAAAAAATGACTTAAATTATTAATGATACTAAGATGAACTAAAAAAAAAAAGAATACTGATTTTACCTAAGTATAACGTTTTGACAGAAACTGTAATAAAATTTCTAATAATTTCCATTTTCATATTATATAAAAATGAAACTTTAAAATAATGCCATAATACTTATTAATTCCCTTGGAATTAATTATGGAATTACTTTTGCTAATATGACTCTCATTAGTAACATATTGTTATAATTTCACATATACTATAACATTTGTTATCTTGAATGTTTAATTGATATAAATATGTAACTTTTGCCCCTTATCATCATAGAACAGAGTGAAAAGAGACATTATTGATGGGTCTCTAGTTGCAACTGAATGCAGATTTTAAGGAAAATCATGCCATATGAGAAAAAAACCAAATCAATTGAGGTGAAAAATACAAATTATTTTCTATTTCTTCTAAAGGAAGAAATTTGTATGTTATTTATATAGTCATATTATTTAAGATAATTTTATTTTCTTGAGAATTAGCCAACCATATAGGACTGTATTGTTCTTTCCATATAGGAATATGCCAAAATAGAATTTTCTGGGATACAATGTAATTACATATGAGTGGGCTTCCCTGGTAGCTCAGCTGGTAAATTATACATGTGCAATTCAGAAGACTTGGGCTTGATCCCTGAGTTGAGAAGATCCCCTAAAGGAGGGGATAGCAAACCATTCCAGTATTTGTTCTCCCCTGGACAATCCCCACAGACAGAGGAGTCTAGCAGGCTACAGTCCATGGGTTTGCAAAAAGTTGGACATGCATGAGTGACTAAGCACATAACAGTATATATATATACGGAAAATCTGTCTCAATCATTTCTTTTTAAGTAATCAGCATGTGTATTATGTGTGGCTAGATTAAGTAGCAGAAATAACTAAAGGATGGAAGAGCTTAAATTAGAAGGCAACAGTGTCAGGTCAATGTTGAAGCAGAAGTAAGATGAAGAAACAGAGATTGAAAAATTCACAATTAGTTCATGGTGAGGGGATAATCTGTGAGGCAATGAGCAAACTTGTTATAGTTAAAATAAAAAGTAAAAATTGAACATATAATTTTGACTTCTGAATTATTGTTTTAAAAGTTTTAATTATAATTATTTAGCTTCAGAGTTGGAAAAAAGGCCACTTTTATAATGTTATTTTTTAATATAAATTTATTTATTTTAATTGGAGGTTAATTATTTTACAGTATTGTATTGGTTTTGCCATACATCAACATGAAACTGAATTATTGTTTTAAAAGTTTTAATTATAATTATTTAGCTTCAGAGTTGGAAAAAAGGCCACTTTTATAATGTTATTTTTTAATATAAATTTATTTATTTTAATTGGAGGTTAATTATTTTACAGTATTGTATTGGTTTTGCCATACATCAACATGAATCTGCCACGATTTGCCAGTCCAGGTTCGATGCAGGAAACAGGATGCTTGGGGCTGGTGCACTGGGATGACCCAGAGGGATGGTATGAGAAGCGAAGTGGGAGGGGGGTTCAGGATGGGGAACACGTGTAATGTTATTTTTTAGTTGGGAAGAAGTTACTGCTTATTTATAATTTATCTTCATTGATATGGAGAGGAAATGATAATAGATAAGAGAATAATTTTACTCCGGAAAATAGATGATGGAAGAGAAAACTGTATTTAAAAACTGTTCCTATTTTCCAAAGTGTAAAAGCTTTAGAATATTTAGAAGAGTTAGTAACAAGTATCACCAATTTAGATGAAATTAACTTCATTCTCTTTTTGCATGATGACGTTAGGTATATCATATTGTTTTCATAGAGCTTATTTGACTTTTTTAGTGCAGTAAAATTAATTCATTATGCTCATTTAAAAAGGAATGATTTAGGCTGAATATCCTGTGGAGGGAATATTCATAGCACTAGAATGGTCGAAGATTAATTAATTTTAATCTAAAATCTGTCTCTAGAGATGAGGCATGGTCCCTGACCTGTTCTACTGATTTATCAGCTTCTTGAACAAGGACATAAATAGCTTACCTCTGTAATGTGAAGGATATGCAAAGGAGAAAGATAGTGAGAGAGAGAGGATGTATGAAGAGTATTGAGCCAAAAAAAATATGCCAGCTGTGGGGGATGGTGTGGAATGGAACTGCTTTTTTTTTTGTTTGTTTTTTCCTCAGCTATTTTAAAAGGTACCAAAGAACTTATTTGGATGTAAGTTCAAAGTACATTATCAGGGCATCAAATTTACTAAAATATATTGCATAAAGAAAATTATTGATTTCAGGGGAAAAAGAAAACTGCCATCAGATAATCTTCAAATATATGTAAATGAGAATTTGAACGGCAAAGTTTATTAAAAACATGATGAAATACAAGATATACAGAAGAGGTTAGGGAGATAGAAATGTAAAAAGTGAAATGACAATTGCATTCAAATAGTTAAAATATAATATAAAGGAGACTTATATTTATTGCATTCATTATAATAGGAATAATAAGAAACAATCATTGAAAATTAATGAGACACATTTCAAGCACAGCACAAGGATCAACTAGAGTTATTTCTAAGCAGGACAGATTTCCCCATGCCATAAAAAATTCCTTGTGTGGAAACTTTTACAAACAACATCCATGTTTATGTGCCAAAAATATCATAGAGCAGATTCCTCCTTGGTAGGGCGATTTCTTGTCACATTTACCTTTGCATAATTAGACACAAAAAGATAGAAATTATGTAATAATATTTGATTCTTTAAGATTTTTAGAATGCAAAATTTTATGGATGAAACATTTATGAGGAAGAAGAAGGAAGGAAAAGGAAGAGGAAAGGGAGAATAAAAACAAGAACAAAGTTCATCTGTACTATTTTTTATAGGTTCCATATATATGCATTAATATACAGTATTTGTTTTTCTGACAGCCTATTTGCTGGTTAAGAATAGAGATACAGACATAGAGAATGGAGTTGTGACCATAGCATGGGAAGGAGAGGATAGGATGAATTGGGAGAGTAACAATGACATATATCATGTGTAAAATAGATGGCTAGTGTGCAGCTGCCATATAACACAGTGAGCTCATTTCAGGGCTTTATGATGACCTAGAGACTGGACAAAACTATGCTTTTCAGGAGGCTTGTCTGCAGTTGATAACAGACCAGTTACATGCCTTAAGTAAGGAGTCAGGAGGCCTATCTATAGGTTTGCTTCTCCACATTCTAGTAGTATGAGCAAATGGGAACAAGGTTTAGGGGGTTTTAGTATTCTAATATTAAGAAGAGGTAGCAAGAATACACATAAAATATCTTCATGACCCAGATAATCACAACGGTGTGATCACCTACCTAAAGCCAGACATTCTGGAATGAGTCAAATGGGCTTTAGGAAACATGACTGCAAACAAAGCTAGTGGAGGTGATGGAATTCCAGTTGAGCTATTTCAAACCCTAAAAGATGATGCTGTGAAAGTGCTGCACTCAATATGCCAGTAAATCTGGAAAACTCATCAGTGGCCACAGGACTGGAAAAGGTCACTTTTCATTCCAATCCCAAAGAAAGGCAATGCCAAAGAATGTTCAAACTACCAAACAATTTTACCCAACTTACATGCTATCAAAATAATGCTCAAAATTCTCCAAGCCAGGCTTCAACAGTACATGAAGTGTGAACTTCCAGATGTTCAAGCTGGTTTTAGAAAAGGCAGAAGAACCAGAGATCAAATTGCCAACATCCATTTGATCATCAAAAAAAGCAAGAGAGTTCCAGAAAAACATTTGCTTCTGCTTTATTGACTTTGCCAGTGTGTATCACAACAAAGGAAACTATAAGCAAGGTGAAAAGACAACCCTCTGAATTGGAGAAAATAATAGCAAATGAAGCAACTGACAAACAACTAATCTCAAAAATATACAAGCAACTTATACAGCTCAATTCCAGAAAAATAAACGACCCAATCAAAAAATGGGCCAAAGAACTAAATAGACATTTCTCCAAAGAAGACATACGGATGGCTAACAAACACATGAAAAGATGCTCAACGTCACTCATTATCAGAGAAATGCAAATCAAGACCACAATGAGATACCACTTCACACCAGTCAGAATGGCTGCGATCCAAAAGTCTGCAAGCAATAAATGCTGGAGAGGGTGTGGAGAAAAGGGAACCCTTTTACACTGTTGGTGGGAATGCAAACTAGTACAGCCACTATGGAGAACAGTGTGGAGATTCCTTAAGAAATTGCAAATAGAACTGCCTTATGACCCAGCAATCCCATTGCTGGGCATACACACC